>OY740806.1:9569773-9764773 GCA_963514005.1 Raja brachyura
GGGTGATGTATCGGGTCAAGACCCTTCTTCAGACTGGGAAACTCGAGAAAGACTCAGACTTTCAGGGAAACTATATAGACGGTGATGTGGAGAGATAAAGAACAATGAATGAAAGATATGCAAAAAAGTAACAATGATTAAGGGAACACCATTAATAGCTGTTTGTAGGGTGAAAATAAGAAGCTAGAGTGATGGGTGGGTGAGGGATAGATAGAGAGGGAATGCCGGGGAATACCTGAATGAGTGTTCACGCTGGTGGTCCGCGAAACGATCGCCCAGTCTGCGTTTGGTCTCGTCGATGTATAAGAGTCCCCATCTTGAACAACGGATGCAGTAGATGAGGTTGGAAGAGGTGCAAGTGAACCTCTGCCTCACCTGAAACGACTTTGGGGATCCATGGACAGAGTCGAAGGGGGAGGTATAGGGGACAGGTGTTGCATCTTCTGCGGTTGTAGGGGAAGGAACCTGGGGAGGGGGTGGTTTGGGTGGGAAGGGATGAGCTAGCTAGGGAGTTGCGGAGGGAACGGTCTCTACGGAAAGGGGTGGAGATGGGAAAACGTGGCTGGTGGTGGGATCCTGTTGGAGGCGGCGGATATTTCAGAGGATTGTATGTCTTTTGTTGTAAAGGGATGGCGTTTGGTCAGTGTGAATGTTGGACTGTAGCGTCTTTGAGCTGAAATATTAAGTATCTTTCTCTTTCCACAGAAGCTGCTCGATCTGCTGAGTGCTTTTTGTTTTTATTTCAAATTTCCTGTCCGTTCTTTACTTTGATTTAGATCCCTCTTTATCTTTCAGGTAAAGGGCCTGTCCCACCAGCATGCAACTCTATGCGATTAGCGCGACCTAATGTGGTCGCTTGAGCCGTCCGGCGTCGCGGGGCCGGTCCCATTTCGATCGCCGGAGCCGTGCGGAATTGTGCGGGGTTCGTCCCGACATCGCGCGGGGCTCCGAAAAACTGACTATGTTCAAAAATTCCGCACGGCAACGGCTTGTCGGCTCGCAGTCGCCTCGACGCATTACACACCGCCTCGACATTGTGCCTCCGTGAACCTATCTGTAGGTGCCTCCGTGACCCTTTATGTGTGTGGCTCCATGGCCCTCTGTGTGTGTGCCTCTGTGCCCCTCTCTGTGTGCCCCTCTCTGTCCTGGCGAACTTACCTTAAGACTTCGCTCCAAGTTCGCCTCACTTTGCGCCGTGTTGCGCCACTCACCCGACCTCCGCGCGGCCCTCGCTGCCAGTTTGGTCGCGCTTGCCGCATGCAGGCGCATGCTGGTGGGAACGGCCCTGTACAGGGGATCACCCGACCTCCATACAGACCCCGCTTCTAATTTGATTGCGCTCATCGCATGGAGTCGGATGCTGGTACGACTGGCCCTTAACTCTGCTGTTTGGTGGTTGTGAAGTTCATATGTTTGTACAAGATCTCCACTGAGGGAGCACTGACTGTTCGAAACAATGACCGGCTAAATGGACACTGTGATGGAAAAGCACGTTTCCATGGCACAGTGGAGTTCACTCGGTGTCCTCGTCAATAAAGCTCAAATAACAAGACTGAATTGTACATTGTATGGGCCATATCACATTGTGTGAAGGGAAGAAGGAACTGCATATGTTGGTTTAAACTGAAGATAAACACATAGAAAATTCTTAGAGAATTAGACAGGGTAAACATAGAAACATAGAAACATAGAAAATAGGTGCAGGAGGAGGCCATTTGGGCCTTTGAGCCAGCACCACCATTCATTTTGATCATGGCTGATCATCCCCAATCAATAACCCATGCCTGCCTTCTCCCCATATCCCTTTGATTCCACTAGCCCAGGGGTGGGGAGCCTTTTCATGCTGGAATGCCACATTTTAGCTGTAATGCAATAAGGCCGCATCTCAGAAACTTCAATTAGATATACTTCAAAATGTACATTATTTTGTTAAAATAGCCCTCATGTCTTACTAATGTGGCCGTCAGTCGGGGAGAATTATTTTATCGGGCCGGTCTGAAGGTGGGTCTCGACCCAAAACGTCACCCATTCCTTCTCTCCAGGGATGCTGCCTGTCCCGCTGAGTCACTCCAGCTTTTTGTGTCTACCGGCAATATCACATTGATGTTTGCTTGACCTCCCGCTGTGCCTCACCTGGATTCACACCTCCCCTCCCCCGTAGAGACCAAGAAATAGATTTGTTCAGAGATACAGAAAGGAAACGGGGCCTTTGGTCCACCAGGTCCGTGCAGACCAACGATCGCAGCCGTTCTCCTTTATCCGACTTTCACACCCACTCGCTACACACTGGGGGAAATTTACAGACGGCCAATTATCCTTCGGAAGAAACCGGAACACCCGGAGGAAACCATCATGTCCACAGGGAGAACACACAAACTTTGCACAGACAGCACCCGTAGTGAGGATTGAACCCGGATCCCTGGCGCTGTGAGGCAGCAAGTCCACCGCTGTACCGCTGTACCGCTGTGCCACCGATACGTTGACAAGCAATGGCATGGAAGGCTATAAGTGGGGCTAGTATAGATGGATGCCTGATGGCTGGCCTGGGAAAGGTGGGCCGAAGGGGCAACTAGGTCTGTGCTCTCTAGGAATGACGAGGAGGTTTGATGGCAACACTGAACTGGCCGACGCAGCAAGCTGTAACAAGAGAATGCAGTGAGTGGGTTAGAATCCTGGCCCATCTTGGCACCAGGCAGGACCTGGCATCCACTTGATGGTAACCACTGGACTGTGGCTTCTGAGCTTGTGACTCCCATCTCAGGTAGAAGGCGGGGGGGATTGCAATGAAGGATGGTTGGGAAGAGAGAGGGGAATCTGAACTTTAAAAACAGGGCCGCACGGTGGTGCAGCGGTAGAGTTGCTGCCTCATAGCGCCAGAGATCCGAGCTCAATCCTGACCAATGGTGCTGTCTGTACGGAGTTTGTATGTTTTCCCCGTGACCTGCGTGGGTTTCCTCTGAGAGCTCCGGTTTCCTCCCACATTCCAAGGTTTGTAGGTTAATTGGCTTGGTATAAAAACGTAAAACGGTCCCTAGTGTGTGTAGGGCAGTGTTAGTGTGCGGGGATCGCTGGTCGGTGCGGACTCGGTGGGCCAGAGTGCCTGTTTCCAAGCTGTGCCCCTAAACTAAAAACTTAACTAGTAATTGGCCAGACACAGACTCTCTGATCACCCATCAACAGTGTTAGTCATGGAGAGACATACAGCACGGAAACGGGCCGTTCGGCCCAACCCGTCCATGCCAACCAAGATGCCCCATCTAAGCTATATCTGTCCACTTGCTTTCATTTGGACCATAGACCTGCAACCCTTTACTATCCATGTACCTGTGCAAATGTTGACACAGGAACTGCAGATGTTAGTTTACATAAAGAGACACAGAGTGCTGGAGTGTGCGGGGATCGCTGGTCAGCGCGGGCTCGGTGGGCCAAAAGGCCCGTTTCCGCGCTGAATCTCCAAACTAAACTAAACTAGATTGGATTACAGCGGTAGTGCCAGGCGTGTGGTGCACACCACGGCCTCCCTCTGCTTTGCAACCCTATTACGAGGAAGGAAGGAGTTACTGCAAGGCTCAACGCTGGCTTGATATTGACATTTGGCGTTAATGGAAATCAAAGAGTGCACATTTTCTTTGTCTCTTTCCTGTAATAAGATGCTATGCTGTATGACTTAGCAACAGTGAGAACATCAAAACAATAATTAGGTGCGATTTTCCCTGTCAAGACCAGAGAACAATATGTTAATACACCTATCAAAGGCAAGCCAAGATAAAGAACAGCATGAACTTGTCACTTTGAATTCTAAGGCAACCACAGAAATCATTTCTAAAGTCTTTTCTGCAGTGGCCTCACTGCAGTTGCCTTGAGGTACTGACTCTTCTGATCAGCAGCTCCAACATTAAGCATCAAAAATCATCCATCAACTCATAAATCAGCAATTAGAACACAGACTGGCAAATGTCAATGCAACCCTGCAGGACAAAAGGGCTGTAAGTAAGTCCAAACAAATCAATTCTAATTGACATGATGATGTATACGAGATCTTAATTTGTAACCGTCCTTGGTTTGATACCATTGAAACTTTATGATTAGATATCAGCAAAAAAAAAGCTTTCAACATAAATCATTTCTGAGGTCTCGCTCCAGATTATTCCTACATTCTCATCATCGATCCCTGCTACATCCTTTCATGCTTTGCTACCGTGCAGCATTTGGGGTGTACGGTGGTGCAGCGGGTAGAGCTGCTGCCTCACGGCGCCAGAGGCCCGGGTTCGATTCTGAACTCAGGCGCTCTCTGTGTGGAGTTTGCACGTTCTCCTTGCAACCGCATGGATTTCCTCCAGGTGCTATGGTTTCCTCCCACGTACCAAAGACGTGCTGGTTTGGAGGTTAATTGGTCTCTTTAAAAATGGTCCCAAGTATGCAGGGGGTGAATGATGAAGTGGGATAGTATAGATGGGCACAAAGTGCTGGAGTAACTCAGCGGGTCAGGCAGCATCTCTGGAGAGAAGGAATGGGTGATGTTTTGGGTTGAGACCGTTCTACAGGCTGGGATATCTTAGAACTGGTGTGAATGGGCGATCGATGGTCGGTGTCGACTCAGTGGGCCAAAAGGGCTGTTTCCATGCTGTATTTCTAAACTAATCTAAACATAAAATAATACATTTGAGGAATGAGTTGTGAGTAGAGGTAAATACTGATATCCTCACACGTGGATTAGTAAAAGGTGCAATAATAGAGGGGGCCATTAAAATCATAAGAGCCCACATTGAGGCATCGACTGTGTCTCGAGTCTTTGGAGAGGTGGCTGTAGGAAGCACTGCCTGTCAGCAGGGGACGCCACTTGCAAGGAGTTGTGTTACCGGCTCATTGAATATAAACCATATTGAAAGGCGATCGAACCTGCCAACCTCACTAAGGTGGACTTTGGTAAATATCCCAGTCACGACCTGTTATATGTTCCATCTTTAACGTAAGAGCCATGAAGTATGAGTTTTACCCGGGTCCAGAGGGTTAAATGTGGTCACACTTCGCCCAGTTAGCCAACCACGTTTCAGGATCATGGAGTTAAGAAAATATGCCATGAAGAGACTGGGTGGATGTGGGGAGGATGTTTCCACTAGTGAGGGAGTCCAGGACCTGCAGCCACAGCCTCAGGCTAAAATCACGTACCTTTTGAAAGGAGATGAGAAGAGATTTCTTTAGTCAGAGGGTCGTGAATCTGTGGCTATATTGCCCGAGAAGGCTGTGGAGGACATGTTCAAGACAGAGATTGATAGATTCTTGGTTAGTAAGGCTATCAGGGGTTATGGGGAGAAGGCAGGAGAATGGGGTTGAGAGGGAGAGATAGAATAACCATAATTGAATGGCAGAGTAGGCGTGATGGACGGAATGGCCTAAATCTGTCCCTGTCACATATGAACTTATGCAAAACTTGCTTGGGAGATTTTCTGCTGCGATTTCGTGCTAGGTTTGAATGCATTTGGCAACATTCACCACCCCAATGCAGCAACGGAGAGGACTGAACCTTCACTGGGAAGAAGGTCAGGGTCGGCCGGAGCCGTGTCCATGGCAACCGGAGCGCCTATGGAGAAGGTTGTCATAGAGATGAGTGGTACCTTCAATATCTGTGTGGCCACCATCAAAATGGTCCTGAGGTATGACTGGTCCACCCACTTTGAGATGCCCGTTCCTTGTGAATGGCTCTACTTAATGGGGGAATTAGGCTCATGAATTGGGTGGAGGTTGAAGGGTGCCTGGAATGTATTTGTATGTGTGTGACACATATATGTATGCATATTTATATACCGTGAACTTCTTTTTCAGTTCAGATCAGTGATACAGTCAGGAAACAGGCCCTTCGGCCCACTGAGTCCGTGCCAACCAGCGATCCCCACACGTTAACACTGCACGCAATAGGGACAATTTACATATACACCAAGCCAATTAACCTACATACATGCACGTCTTTGGAGTGTGGGAGGAAACCGAAGATCTTGGAGAAAACCCACGCGGTCACGGGGAGAACGTACAAACTCCGTACAGACAGCACCCGTAGTCGGGATCGAACCCAGCGTTGTAAGGCAGCACCTCTACCACTGCACCACCGTCGCTGCCCATTGCTTATTATATTGTTCACAGTGTACGAAGTTTACATACTGTGTTGTGCTGCTGCAAGTGAGAATTTCCTTGTTCTATCTGGAGCATATGACCATTAAGCACTTGACTCTTGAGTGTGAGTGGGTACGTTGAGCCTCCGATAAGCAGCACAACAAGCTGGCAATGATGGAAGCTGCAGGGATGGACACATCAATGTCCTGGTCAGTTAGGGTTGCCAACTGTCCCGTATTAGCCGGGACATCCTGTATATTGGGCTAAATCGGTTTGTCCCACTCGGGACCGCCCTTGGGCTGCATTTGACCACTACTACTCGGGTCGAGGGGCTGTCTTGTCGGAACGCCGTGTCCGGCCCCGCCTCACCCATCCCGACGTAGTGCAGCCCATGGAGTGCAGCAGCAGCAGCGGCGCCTCGCCCGTGGCCCCGTCGGTCGCAGCCCAGCCAGCTGTCCGACCTTCGGACCTTCGCTTACCGCCCACACCATCACCCCTCCTTCTCATGGCCGATTATCGGCTTATGAGTTGGTTGGGGTGCCGGACTTTGCGGGCGACATCGCGCGGGTCAAAACTCCTGAGCGGGCCCGCGGCTGGGATTCGTGTGCAGTCCAGCACCCGGGCCAACTCATCGTTCACCCAGCCACGGCCGAGTCGGTCAACAAATTGCCGTCTGGAATTTGTCCCATATTTTGTGAGAATGTTAGCAACCCTATAGTCAGCGCCCTTTCATTCCCATCTCTTGGCTGCATTTACTTCAGAATTTAGAGTTTAGAGATACAGCGTGGAAACAGGCCCTTCGGCCCACTGGGTAGTCGGGATTAAACCCGGGCCTCTGGCGCTGTGAGGCATCAGCTCCACCCGCCGCACCACCAAGCCACCATTACTGTGCAATTTAATTCTTGATTTACTGTGAATTTAAAATGATTTTTTACACTTTCTCTCCAGCGCAGTCAGCAAAGCGTTGATGACGTAACTACATGCAACTTGCGCCAGTGAAGTATTGCCTGCTTGAGAATGAATTATGCCTGGAAGTAGGCTGTCCAATTTCCTCATACTGCCACTGCATTAAAAAGTGCATAAAATGGTTTTAATGTATGATTTTCACAAGAATGGGTCAATGTGGACCTATTTCTAAGCTTGCATATGCAAATGGAAACTTGGCTGTTCCTGCATGTTCACTACTGAATGCTTAATGTTCTAGATATTGATGGACAGGTTTGAGACTTTGGCCTAGAAAGACATAGATCGAGTAATGTGGAGAGGATGATTCCACTGGCGGGAGAGTCTTGGACCAGATGTCACACGCTCAGAATTAAAGGGCGCACTTTTAAAAAGGAGGTGAGGAGGAACTGCTTTAGTCAGAGGGTAGTTAATCTGTGGAACTCATTGCCACTGAGGGCTGTGGAGGCCAAGTCAGTGGATATTTTTAAGGCAGAGATAGATACGTTCATGATTAGAATGGGTTATGGGGTAAAGGCAGAAAAATGGGATTAGGTGGCAGAGATCAGTCATGATTGAACGGCAGTGTAGACTCAATGGGCCGAATGGCCTAATTCTATTCTTATAATTTGTGGACTTGTGTGACTGAGATAATATTTAGTCATGGCATTCCACAAAGGATAATAACTGAAGATAGACACAAAATGCTGGGGTAACTCAGCGGGACAGGGAGCATCTCTGGAGACAAGGAATGGATGTCGTTGCGGGTGGAAGCGTTTCAGAAGAAGGGTCTCAACAGAATGTGTCACCCGTTCCTTCTATCCAGAGATGCTGCCTGATCCGATGAGTTACTCCAGCATTTTGTGTCTATCTTCGGTTTAAACCAGCATCTGCAGTTCCTTCATGAACAAAAGACACAAAGTACTGGAGTAACTCAGCAGGCTGGGCAGCATCTCTGGAGAACATGGGCAGGTGACTGTGAGTCATAGAAATATGGAAAATAGGTGTAGGAGTAGGCCATTTGGTCCTTCGAGCCAGCACCGCTATTTAATATTATCATGGCTGATCATCGAAAATCAGTACCCAGTTCCTGCTTTATCCCCATATCACTTGAATCTGATAGCCATAAGAGCAAAATCTAACTCTTTCGTGATTGCTGGAGTAACTCAGCGGGTCGGGCAGCATCTGTGGAGATCATGGATAGGTGACGTTTCACAGAGTGCTGGAGTAATCCAGATGGTCAGGCAGCATCTGTGGAGAACATGGATAGGTGACGTTCCACAGAGTGCTGGAGTAACTCAGCGGGTCAGGCAGCATCTGTGGAGAACATGGATAGGTGACGTTTCACAGAGTGCTGGAGTAACTCAGATGGTCAGGCAGCATCTGTGGAGAACATGGATAGGTGACGTTTCACAGAGTGCTGGAGTAACTCAGCGGGTCAGGCAGCATCTGTGGAGAACATGGATAGGTGACGTTTCACAGAGTGCTGGAGTAATCCAGATGGTCAGGCAGTGTCTCTGGAGAACATGGATAGGTGACATTCCAAGTCCGGATCCTTTTTCTGTTTACACTTGTCTCTGGACTCTTGGCTCTCTATGGGTCAATGCACTATCGGTTGTCCACATGCGATCGTGAGCTACCGTGACTGTCTCCTGTTACCGTGTGACTGGTTGTTTGTGGGTTTGCGCATGATCAGTTCATGAACTCATGTGTTTATTGGTTCAACGTTATTTTTGCCACATTCACCGATGATACAGTGAAAAGCTTTGTATCGCGATTTCTCCAGGCAAATAATGAGGCCCATGTGTGTATCAGGTCATGCGAACGAGTAAATAAGCAGTGTGCAGAATTAATTTGGGGCTGTGGTAGCTTGGGCAGCTTCCAACCCAGCGGTATGATTGTTGTTTTCTCCAACTTCAAGTCCCCCTTGCACCCATCTCTCTCCCTCCCTCCCTCCCCACTCAAGTCGTACTGGCTTCAAAGTCGTCATTGTCTGTAATTCGTTCTCACCTAGCCCACAGCTAACAATGGCCTGTTTCCTTTATCATCGTTACTTTTTTGCATATGTTTCATTCATTTGTTCTATATCTCTCTGCGTCACCGTCTATACCTCTTGTTTCCCTTTTCCCCTGACTCCCACCCTGAAGAAGGGGCTCGACCCGAAACACCACCTGTTCCTTCTCTCCAGAGATGCTGCCCGACCCGCTGAGTAACTTCAACTTTTGTGTCTGTCTGCAAAATATGGTGTCACAGTTAAAAAGAAAATGCAGAGAAAGAAAATGTGAGGGGCCAGTAGAAGGTAGGTCGGAAGATCAGGAAGTCATCCTTAATATATGCGAGGTCTGTATATGAGTGTGATAATAGTGAGGAAGAAGCTGATGTTGAATCGCAAAAGAGAATGACGTGTGCAGTCTTTGGTTACGTTGGTGGTTTTCCTATGTTGTATGGAGTGTAGGTGGAGTCAATGAGAGGTGGGGGAGGGGGAGCTAGTTTGCATGATGCACTGGGCTGTGGCGTGTTTTTAGTTTTAGATACAGTGCAGAAACAGGCCCTTCGGCCCACCCAGTCCACACCGACCAGCGATCCACACACTCGCAACATTTGTTTTACATTTATACCAAGCTAATTATCCTACAAACCTGAACGTCTTTGGGGTGCGGGAGGAAACAGAAGATTGCGGAGAAACCCACGCAGGTCACGGGGAGAACGCAGAACCTCCGTGAAGACAGCACCCGTGGTCAGGATCGAACCCGGGACTCTGGAGCTGTGAGGCAGCAACTCTACTGCTGCGCCACCGTGCTGCCCTATCCTTTCTTGCAGTCTTGGTTGGAGCATTGTGACACTAACCCGTGATATAGGATGCTTTCTATAGTGCATCTGTAGAAAGTGGTGAGAATCATTGGAGACATGCTGAATTTCCTCAGCCGTCGGAGGAAGTCGAGAGTCATTATTGGGCTTTCTGGCCCATGTAATGTGTAATTACGTAGCTCTTCATGGGTTAATATATGCAATTAGTTCTCCATATGTAAGACAGATCTCCATATGTTATTGTGTGACCAGTAGTTCTGTGGATTCATGTCTGGTGTTTGATGGGTTTGTGTTTGTGTGCGGTCGGTTTTCACATGTAGGGAGTGTGATAAAGAATTGTGTAAATGTTTCCAAGACTGGCAGTGGGTTTGGCAGTGCGGAGGACAGTCTTAGATTGCAGGAAGGCACAGATGGTCTGGTCAGTTGGACAAAAAAGTCCAAATGGAATTTATTCCCAGCACGTGTAAGGTAATGCATTTGGGAGAAAGTTTAGTTTAGTTTAGGTTAGAAATACAGCGTTCAAACAGGCCCTTCGGCCCACTGAGTATGTGCTGACCAGTGATCAACCGTACACTGGTTCTATCCCACGCACAAGACAATTTACAGGAGCCAATTAACCTACAAACCTGCACGTCTTTGGAGTGTGGAAGGAAACCCGAGCACCCGGAGAAACCCCGCACAGGGAGAACGAACAAACTCCATGTAGATGCAACAAGGCAAGGGAATATCCTATAAGAGGGAGGATATTACCTGATGATGAAGAACACGGTGTGGGTAGCATGGTGGCGCAGCGGTACAGTTGCTGCCATACAGCGCCAGAGTACCGGGTTCGATCCTGACTGCGGGTGCTGTCTGTACATAGATACATAGATACACAGACAATAGGTGCAGGAGTAGGCCATTCAGCCCTTCGAGCCAGCATCGCCATTCAATGTGATCATGGCTGATCATCCACAATCCGTACCCCGTTCCTGCATTCTCCCCATACCCCTTGATTCCTCTAGCCCCTAAGAGGTCTATCTACAGTAACTCCCTTTTGAACTCACCCAGTGGTCGGCCTCCCATACGACAGTCCCGCCATCCCGGGAATTAACCTCGTGAACCTACGCTGCACTCCCTCAATAACAAGAATGTCCTTCCTCAAATTAGGAGTTTGTACGTTCTCCCCGTGGCCATGTGGGTTTATTCCGGGCGCTCCAATTACCTCCCACTCCCCAAAGATGTACAGGTTTGTAGGTTGATGGGCATTGGTGAACTTGTAAATGGTGTGCAGGGATAGTGCTAGTGTACGGGGAATCCTCTCCGAGAATCGGCCCCACGCAACCTGAGCCGGCTCTCCGAGATGCCCAGCATGGCATTCCGTGATGCGGAGAGGTGTGTGCTGTACAGGTTGCTCCTGCACACTCTCCACATCCTCGCCCTCGTCTTCCGTCCGGACACGCCCTGGCGGTCCGTGTCACCACCTGACGATGGGAGCGGTCCCCAGTGGAGGTCCCTCTACAAGGGAGTCAGTCCTCCCCCTTTACATCGGGGACCTGGGGTGGAGAGTGTTGCACAAAGCCGTGGCCTGCAACAGGTACTTGAGCCGGTTCACGGACTCGTCCGCCGCCTGTCACTTCTGCGGCGAGGAGGAGTCCATGTACCATTTGTACGTGCAGCCCCTGTTCGAGGTTGCAGCCCCTGTTCGAGTATCTGAAGGGGCTGCTCCTCAGGTTTTAGCTCCACTTTAGTCCGACGTTATTGATTTTTGGGCACCTGGTACGGGGGGGGGGGGGGGGGTCGGGAGGGAGGAGGGGGTCTCCCTGTCGGTCCGCTCCTGGGCCGGGCCAAGATGGCCATTCGCGGGTCCAGGCAGCGGGCAGTCGACGGCATCACAAGGGTTGACTGCCTGCCCCTTTTCCGGGTTACGTCCGTGCACGCGTGTCCCTAGAGCGGGAACACGCGGTGTCCACGAGGACTCTGGAGGCCTTCCGTGATCACTGGTTACCGCCGGAGTTCGAATGTATTGTTGATAAAATTGTTAACATTTTAATTTGATAACTTTTTTTGGAAACTGCCAATATAGGCATTCTTTGATCGTGCTACTGCTCTGTATATTTGTTTGTTTTGAATTAAGGCACTTTGTATTGTTAAAAACAAAAAGTGTACGGGGAATGCTGGTCGGCACGGACTCGGTGGGACGAAGGGCCTGTTTCCGCGCGGTATCAGTAAACAATCTCTGAACTCAACAGCAGAATCCTGGACGGCCCATTTGCACAAGAGCGGAACTCGCTATCAAAACATGGAGGGGACGGGGGACACGATATTTTGGTGGCCGCGCGCACACGCTGCACGAGGCTTCGTTGGCTCAATCCAACGCTAAACAAAGATACTGCGCTGGCAGTGGGCCTGGGGGTACAGCTCGCGTCTGACTTCCGACCTCTCTGGCCAGCCGTGGGGGGGGGGGGGGGGCACTCGGGTGGGGACGGGACAGAGCCGGAGACACGACCGTGATCGATCCTGGCTGCGGATGAGGCGCAGGTCTTGGGGGGGATGTCCCCCATCTCTCAGAACATGGGGGGGACGTTCTGCCCAGCTCTGCCCCGCCCCCCCCCACCCCCCCGTGTTTTCCGCCCCTGCGTTTGCAGATCTGAAAATTGAGCCGGACGGGTGAAACAGGTGGTTAAAACAAACATAAGGCCTGGTAGCTAAAGGACAGAAGCCATCGGCAAGTGGTCACGTCAGACCTGTGTACCACACAATTCACGGACTACTTCAGAGTCATAAGAAGAGTCTCGACCCGAAACGCCACCCATTCCTTCTCTCCAGAGATGCTGCCGGTCCCGCTGAGTTACTCCAGACCATTCTGTCCTGGGCCTCCTCCATAGCCACAGTGAAGCCAAACACAAAATGGAGGAACAGCAGCTCATGTTACGTTTAGGTAGCTAACAACCCTACGGGATGGCCTTCGAATTCTACGATTTTAGGTAACTACCCTATTCCACCCCCCCCCCCGTGAGGCACAGAGAAGAAGAGGGAGGGAGGGTATCTGTCTCTCCCACTATCCCACTCAACTTTTCCAGTCCCGCCATCCCTCCCCCTGGCTTCACATTTCACTTCTGCCACCCATTTGTCTCATTTTTATCTCCAGCCTTTGTCCACTCATCTGCCGATCAAACTCTCCCTTCCTCGCCTGTATTGATTTTTCACTCTCCAGGATAGACACAAAAGGCTGGAGTAACTCAGCGGGACAGGCAGGCAGCATCTCTGGATAGAAGGAATGGGTGATGATACGTAACCCATTCCTTCTCTCCAGAGATGCTGCCTGACCCGCTGAGTTACTCCAGCCTTTTGTGTCTATCTGCGGTTGAAACCAGCATCTGCAGTTCCTTCTGACCCGCACCGCTCTTCAGGCTTCGTCCGACCCCGCCTCTTTTCCAGCTCTTTGCCCCCACGACAAAGCAGACAGCAAACAGTGGTGGACACTGCCGGGTCCATCACGTGTACTGACAACCCCACTGTCAAGGTGGATCTACAGGGGTCGCTGCTTCAGAAAGACAGCCAGCATCATCAGAGACCCACACCACCCTGGCCACGCACCCATTTCAATCCTGCCATCGGGAAGAAGGTACAGGAGCCTGAAAACAGTAACGTCCAGGTTCAGGGGCAGCTTCCTCCCAACAACCATGGTAAATGGTAGGGAATCGAGGAATGCTGTGGAACAGAGGGATCTAGGAATAACTGTGCATAGTTCCCTGAAGGTGGAATCGCATCTAGATAGGGTGGTAAAGAAATCTTTTGGTGTGCTGGCCTTTATAAATCAGAGCATTAAATATAGGAGTAGGGAAGTAATGTTAAAATTGTACAAGGCATTGGTGAGTCCAATTCTGGAGTATGGTGTACAATTTTGGTCACCTAATTATAGGAAGGATGTCAACAAAATAGAGAGAGTACAGAGGAGATTTACTAGAATCTTGACCCTTTGGCCCTCGTGTCTGTGCCGACCAGCGATCCCCTCACACTCACACTATTCTACACACACTAGGGACTATAAACAATTTTGCACAAACCAATTATCCTACAAACCTGTACATCTTTAGAGTTCTGTGGATCCCAGAGAAAACTCACGCAGGTTACGGGGAGAACGTACAAACTCTGTAGACAGCACCCGTAGTTGGGATCGAACCCGGGTCTCTGGCGTTGTGAGGCAGCAACTCTACCGCTGCACTATCGTGCCGCCCTTTCCAGCACTTTGTGTCTTTTTCTGTAAACCCGCACTTGCAGTTCTTTGTGTCTACAAAGAAACAGTGCAGTTGTTCACAGTTGGTTGTGAAACAGGCTTAACCAACAGGAGAGAAAATCCAATTTGAGGCTCTTTGCCTGTATTTCCATACCTATGGAATGATGGGTCACCCTTGTATTGTCTGATATCAGCCCATCAACACATATTGCAGTCGGAGCACTCAGCCTGCATCTGAAACAAATAGGCAATTGTCTTGAAAAGCATTTAATTACGACCCAACTAATAACCTTGATAGCTTTTCTAACTCTTCAGTGCTTCTGAAGAATGATTAAAGGATTCCATCTGTCTGGGAATCAGAACATATTTCTTTTCATAAGCATCTTACAGGCAACAGTGATTCCTTGTAATCCATGACTTGCTCCAGAGCTTGTGACAGCTCAAACCGTCTCCCGCAGAGAAAATCGCCTTTGCTTCCTTACTCCTGGTGAGAAGGCCAGTGCGGAGACTGCAGCAGCAAAACGCAAACGGCGGTATTTAGCCAAGATTAAAGGCCTCCCGTGACCCAACTCACACGGTGGCGCAGTGGAAGAGTTGCTGCCTCGCAGCACCAGAGACCCGGGTTCGACCCTGACTACTGGTACTTGTCTGTATGGAGTTTGTACAGCCTTCCCGTGATCGTGCGTGGGTTTTCCCCATGGGTGCTCCGGTTTCTTCCCACACGACCAAAGACCTACAGGTTTGTCGGTTAATTGGCTTGGTATAAATGTAAAAATTGTCCGTAGTGTGGGTCAGGTTAATGTGTGGGGATCACTGGTCGGTGTGGACTGAAGGGCCTGTTTCTGTAAAAAAAGCGTTTAAAAAGACTGACAGATCGAGCATTCCAGGCACAATTTTAGTTCTGAATTCAATGTTGCTACAGATGCCCTCTGAAGGCAAACTGGGCAAACTGCTCACCCATTTCTGCATAGATACAAAATGCTGCAGTACCTCAGCGGATCAGGTAGCATCACTGGAGAAAAAAGGAAATGGTGACTTTTCGGGTCGTGACCCTTTTTCTGAAATGTCAACCAGTCCTCTATCCACTGAGTTAGTGTCTACCTTCGGTGGAAACCAGCATCTGCAGTTCCTTCCTACACATTTATGCATTCTGCTTTGAAACCCACATTCACAGATAGTCAGGAAAATCCTCAAGGAGCGTGGGGAAAAGAAGGTACGAGTCGAGACACATCATTAGCAGCTCGAGAACTGGTTTTGAATGCAGTCCTGGCAGAATGAAAGCTCGCTTTCTCTCTAATAGAAGCCATGAGTTCAATCCTTGACCATCTGCCAATTAAAAGATCTGCACATCACAAATCCCTTCAGATTTAATTGTCTCTGGCCGAAGGAAAACAAGGAAAAGGATTTCCAAGATGAAACAGCCAAAGTAGTAATGGGAATTGCTGGAAGCATCAAGTGTGCCTTGGGGTTACTCTCTCATCATTTCTTCTGAGTTCAGTCACTGAGGCCTGTTATCTATGCTGAAACTGCAGTGCGTTTCTCTAGGGATGTCAGCTTGCAGGCGAGATGTCTAACCGGGAAACCTCCCGGCCATCTCAAGTGAACGATAAAAATATCACAGGACTTCAGGAGGTCAGGAATGTTTCCTGAGTGACTTGACCAACTCAGTCCTGCCAAGCACAGAGCAAACTCATCTGCACCCACCTGACATATACATAAAGCGCTGGCGTTACTCAGCGGGTCAGGCAGCATCTCTGGAGGACATGGATAGCTGCCGTTTCAGGTTGGGACCCTTCTTCAGACTCCCCAAAAGTAGACACAAAATGCTGGAGTAACTCAGCGGATCACGAGACATCTCTGGGGGAATTGAAACTGGGGAAGCGTCCCAAGCCGAAATGTCACCCATCCATGTTCTCCAGAAATGCTGCCGGACCACTGAGTTATTCCAACATTTTGTTTCTATTTTTGGGATAAAACAGCATCTGCAGTTCTTTTTTATTGCATCCTCCTGTCACCTGTCACACTTTGTCCCGCCTTACCCCTCATCTAGCTTTCGTTCACCCCGCTACAATCGGACTGAGGAAAGATCTTAACCCGAAACGTCATGTATCCATGTACTCCTGAGATGCTGCCTGGCCTGTAGGGTTACCCCAGCACGTTGTGCCCTTTTGTCTATTAACTAGCGTCTGCCGTTCCTTGTTTTAACAATACCAAACTGGACTAATCCAAGGGAACTTATTTCTACCCGTCAGGACTCGTTACGTATACATATCCTCTCGAGATGCTGCTTGACCCACTGGCTTCAGTTTAGTTTAGAGATACAGCACGGAAACAGGCCCTTCGGCCCTCGATCACACTGATACTATCCTACACACTCCAGGAACAATTTACACTTACACCAAGCCAATTAACCTACAAACCTGTACGCAATTAGACGGAGCACCAAGGCAAATTCCTTGTATGTGAATACTTGGCTAATTATTTATTTATTCATTCATTCGTCTTTAGAGCGTGTGAGGAAACCAGAGATCCCTGAGATAACCCACGCAGGCCACAGCGGGAATTCCTATCCACCAAGGCTCCGTTCTTTCCCCACACCGCCATATCTCTTTCCACTTACATCCACAACACGTCTGGTGCCCTCCACCATTTTAACAGGCACCTCACCTCTACCATCCCCCTATTGTCATGTGTACAGATATACCACACATCAGCGCCTCTACTGTTATAGGGGGGGTCAGGAGCGGAAAAGGCTGCAAAAAGTTGTGAACACTGCCTAGTCCATCATCGGCTCTGACCTCCCTACCATCGAGGGGATCTATCGCAGTCGCTGCCTCAAAAAGGCTGGCAGCATCATCAAGGACCCACACCATCCTGGCCACACACTCATCTCCCCGCTGCCTTCAGGTAGAAGGTACAGGAGCCTTCCGACAGATGCAGAGTGCAGAATATAGTTGTCAGCCATGTAGCATCAGCTCCATAGACAGTCCAATGTCCAAAATGGGATAGCAGTGAATCAGACAGTATCCCAGCTAATGGAATTAGAGGTGAATGGGGCAGTACCTTATTTAATGGAGTTAGAGGTGAATCAACAGTACACTATCTTAAAGAGCTATAGGTGAATCAGACAGTATTCTAATGTTGAGATAGCTCATCTAATTTTCACCATGAGATCCTATTCCCTCGGTTCCTCCATCCTGTGTCAAGGCAGCCTGAGGACTTTTCATTCCTTCATCAATTTGAGGCCCATCGTTGCACTGACGTTACTCTCACACTGAACTACTGCTCCCATAACTCTATTCATTTGCTTCAGATGGAAGGCACAGCTATGGTAAAGGGCCTGTCCCACTTACACGTCCTTGGCACGAAAATTACGCAACCTCGTGGTCACATTGAGGCGCACGGGCATTGTATGGCAATGCATATTTTTGTAGCAAGCAAAATCTTCGCGCACCAACGGCCTGTCGCGTAACTGACGGCCAAAGTGGGACGGGCCCAAGACCCTGGCGCGACGCAACGTCTCACCTCCAACAGCAGCAGAAGCAGGCAAATGATCGCCGAGCTCGGCCTGGGGCTCACGGCCGTTGCGGATCCGGATCTGCCCCCCACTTCTACTCCCAGAGCGGGGCCAAGACGATTGAAGATAGACACAAAATGCAGGAGTAACTCAGCAGGACTGGCAGCATCTCTGGAGAGAAGGAATGGATGACGTTTCGGGTCAAGACCCTTCTTTTCAGACTGAAGAAGAGTCTCGACACAAAACGTCACCCATTGCTTCTCTCCAGAGATGCTGCCGGTCCCGCTGAGTTACTCCAGCTTTGTGTCCATCTTCAAATGATGTCACGCGCTCCAGATGGCTGTGCGTACGCGTGTGGTCGCGCGCGACCTTCGCAGGACCGTCACGGTTCAATGCGACCACGAGGTCGCGTAATATGCGTGCCAAGGACACGTATGTGGGACAGGCCCTTAACTCTTCAGAGGCCAGGCGACCTCTTGCCTTGTTGTGGGGTATTCCACCAGGTTTCCATTCACCAGGTTTCACCACCCAGGGTGGCCCAGTGGTGCAGCGGTAGAATTGCTTCCTTACAGAGTCAGAGACCCGGGTTCAATCCAGACTATAGGTGCTGTCTGTACGGAGTTTGTATATGCTCCCCGTGACCTGTGTGGGTTTTCTCCGAGATCTTCAGTTTCCTCCCACACTCCAAAGACATGCAGGTTTGCAGGAAAATTGGCTGGGTATAAATGTAAAATTGTCCCTAGTGTGTGTGTGTGTGTAGGGTAGTGTTAATGTGCGGGGATTGCTGGTCGGTGCAGACACAGTGGGCCGAAGGGCCTGTTTCCATGCTGTACCTCTAAACTGAAGTAGAATTTCCATCAAAGATGGAAAGCTGGAGTAACTCAGCGGATCAGGCAGCATCTCTGGATAAAAGGAAACTGATGACATTTGGGTCGAGACAATCTCATCTTTCCATCACATTGGTCCTGATGGAACCACCTTCCTCCTCTCCTCAAGTATGATTTCCCCTCCACCACAGGTCGACCAGGTATTCAACCTCATCCACTCGATCGCCTGCATCTCCACTTCCACCCTGCCTCCTCCTGGCTGGGGCTGGGATAGCGATCCCCTCATCCTTACTTCCACTGCCCAGACCCTACTTTCAACTCATCATCCTCCACCCTCCGCACCATCGAAGCGATCTATAAGAGGTGCTGCCCCAAAAAGGCAACCAATACCATCAGAGCGACCCACATTAACCTGGCCACGCTCTCTTTTCACTTCTATAATTGGTGCAAAGGTACAGGAGGGAAAACCATAATCAAGAATAACTTCTTCCCAACTTCCCAATATAGCCTTGTGGATAATCATCTCATTCTGTTTCTCACCTAATTAAGTCTTTCTGAGTTCCATCAGGCTCTTGAACACTAAAGGACATTAACCTCAACAAATAACTGATATTGGCTGTGTTTGGTTGCGTTAAGGACTTTCTGCACTAGCACTGTGGTTAGCAAACTATTGAATCTTTATGTATGATCTATTATGTGAGTATTGCCTGACCCGCTGAATCCCTTTAACACTTTGCCTGTTTGCTCAAGGCTCCAGCATCTGCAGTCTCTTCTGTCTCTGTTTTCACACCAAACTGGGTCCATGGTCATTTACCTCGTTGCTGTTTTTGGGAGCCTGCTGTTGCTCGCGGCTGCTGGTGATAAGTGGGAAGAGTGCTCACATTTCAGAGGCACCTCCCTGTATGAACAGCTTCATGAAGCCATTGATGTGAAGAGCAACTAAATAAATGAACGTTCTTTCACCATACGCAGACAGCAGTTCAGTGATACTCTGTTAGGGCTGTATCATTTAGGTCTATATTTGAGACATTAATGGACCTGCCTCCTATTTTCAACATTTTCTATTGTGAAATTGAAAATTTTGAAAATTAGTTTCACCATCTCCCACAGAGAGGATATTCTCTGCGTCGTGTTCCTTGGTAATATCTTGCTCCTTGTGCTTGGAGAGTGATTAGGGGCAAGAAAGAAACAAACAACAGCTAGGTTGTGAATGTGGCAGTGGCGGTGGTGTGGAGCAGTGGGTAGCTCTACCGCCTCATGGTTCCACTGCCCTGCGCTCGATCCTGATCTCGGTTTTGCTGGTGCGGTGTGTGTCTCGAGGTGACCATCATTGTTGCAGGGTGAACAATAGTCAGGGCTAATAACGAGCACATATGGGATGTGGGTTGTGCTAGTGTGGTGACAGGAAACCACACTCAAAGCCTAAAGTGTCTGTTCCACTTTCCCGAGTTATTCACGAATTTCCCCAAGTTTTCCCTTGAGTCAAACTCGCAGAATGTTTGTAATGAGTCCGTAGGATGCCGTAGGAGTCTGTGGATATATCGTAGCGGCTTGTGATGCCAACCGTAGGTACTCAGGGCTATTTTTGTACTTGTGGACATTTTTTATCAGGCTGGAACAAACGTCCCGACATACTTGATGCCCCGAGTACCTACGGCTAGCATAAGGGGCCACTGCAATATATCCACAAACTCCTACGGATCGTTGCGAACATTCTGCGAGTTTGAATCAAGGGGAAAAGTCGGGGGAATTTGTGAATAATTCGGGAAAGTGGGACAGGCCCTTTACAGGAATTTCATTGCTTTCGCTTTCACCCATCATTGTAACAGAAATTCCTCTTTTAAGAATATAGCCTTGTGGATAATCATCTCATTCTGTTTCTCACCTAATTAAGTCTCGCGGAGTTCCATTCTGTAATTAGGGTCTCGTTTTATTGATAATCAAGTTTCTGTGCAAAACTTCATTTTATTGTTGGTCAAGTTTATGTAATTTAGACCTCGATTTACCGCTAATCAAGTTTTAGAGTAATCTTGTCATCGGGGAATATTAAAAAAATGTACAGAGTCACACTTGACGGGTTAGCTTTGGCTGGCATGACACGCACCAGTTTAATAAATACTTCAAACAGTATCTCCGCGTGGCCTTTCAAATTTGCTCCTGCAATCATCCCAAAGATCTGCCTGTTAGCAAGTTACTTGGTCATTGAGAATCACTGCTCATGAGGGTGGGTGGTTGGAATATGAAGGTCAAGCTGGTGGGCATGTGAGAGAGGATAGGTCACAGGGAAGTAACTATGGAATGACAACAATGTAAGTGAGTGCTAGCACTGACTTGATGGGCCAAATGGCTTTGTCTACTTCTTAAGGAAGTATGTGAACCATGCCAACATTTAATGAGCAACCACAGAATAGGTTTGTATGGTCCCATGTACACACCGGGATTGTAGATCGACACACAATGCTGGAGTAATTCAGCCGGCCACGCAGCATCTCTGGAGAAAAGGAAGAGGTGGTGATTCGGGCCGAGTCAGGGGAGAGGGAAACAAGAGCGATGGAAGGTGCGTAGAACAAATGAATGAAAGATATGCAAAAAACAGCGATGATCAAGGAAAGGTGGAAACCACAATGCTCCATTGTTGGCTGTGGGGTAGATGGCACTCAGCAGGGCGACAGTGAAATGAGTATGATGCAAAGTGGGGGTGGGATGGAGTGAGAGGGGATGAAAGGGTTACTTGGAGGTAACGAACACCAGTATTCATATTTATTGCTGGGTTGTTAGCTGCCCAAGCAATTTCATTGTTATGTTTATATGACAATTCTCTATATCTCTCCCTCTCCCTCTCCCTTCCCTCCCTCTCCCCCTCCCTCCCTCTCTCCCCTCCCCCTCTCCCCTCCCCCTCTCCCTCTCTCCCTCTCTCTCTGCAGACTACACTATCTCGCCAACAGGTAGCACAGTTCAGCAGTCAGTTTTCTCGCATTCCTCTGCTGCTTAAAGCATTTATTTTTCAGACGGAAGAAAGGTTTCTACCCGAAGCGTTGCTTATTCCGTTTCTGCATAGAAGCTGCCCGACCCGCTGAGCCACTCCAGCATGTTGTGTCTATCTCCAGTAGAAACCGGCAGCTGCAGTTCCTTGCGCATGAAGGAACTGCAGATGCTGGTTTACAGAGAGATGGTTGGTGGAAATCTTACCCATTTACCAGTTTTTTCCCCATTTACCAGACTGAGCCTGAAGAAGAGTCTCCATCTGAAACGTCACCTATTCCTTTTCTCCAATGCTCACTGTATATACTCCAGATGCTCACTGACCCGCTGAGCAACTCCAGCATTTGTGTCGATCTGCAGTTCCTTCCTACACAAGGATTATAGATTTACAAAATCTACCAGCCATGGTCACAATGAATGGTGGCGCTGGCTCGAAGGGCCGAATGGCCTCCTCCTGCACCTAATTTCTATGTTTCTATGTTTCTACTGCAATTCCTTCCTACACAAGGACTATAGATACTGGTTTGCCAAAAAAGAGGAGGTTTTCTGACTAGAAACGTCACCTATCCATGTTCCTCAGAGAAGCTGCCTGACCCGCTAAGTTCCTCCAGCACTCTGAGTCTTTTTTGCGTGGTGCTGGAAGTGTGAGGCTGAATGTAATCATAGTCAGAGAGTCATCCATCCCAGTACCAGGCCCTTCAACCCACCCAGTCAATGTTGATCACAACATACTCACTAATCCCACTAAACCCGTATGAAGAAAGCTCTCCACCTGAAATGCCCGAAATATCCATGTTCTCCAGAGATACTGCCTAACCTGATGGGCTACTCCAGCAATCTGTCCATTTGCCAGCCCTTGATCTATGCCTTGGCAATACGTTCCTGTCTAGATATTTCTTAAGCATTGTGAGAGCTCTGCCTCAGGCAGTGTATTCCAAGTTCCAACTACCTTGTCTTAACCTTTTTCATGTTACCTTAAAGCAAAGCCCTCTGGTTATAAACAGCTGTTATAGGGAAAGGTTTAGTTGTGGTGACCTTACCTACTTGCTCCTCGTGATCCCCATTTAGCTCCCGTGCTCGAAGGAAAACCAATGCAGACCTTTCCAGTGTCTGCGCAGACCTTCAGTTCAGTTTCAGTTTAGTTTATTAACACGTGTAGTGAGGTACAGTGAAAAGCCTTTGTTGCGTGCTAACCAGTCAGCAGGAAGACAATACATGATTACAATCAATCCATTTACGGCGCATAGATGCATGATAAGGGAATAACATTTAGTGCAAGGTAAAGCCATTAAAGTCCGATCAAAGATAGTCCGAGACCTCCAAGCCAGGTTACGCCCCAGTAAATTCCCACAGTAATGAAGTCCCTTCTATACTCTGGCAACTAAAACTGCACAAAGTATTCTAGAAGGGTAGGAAGGAACTGCACACTCTGGTTTAAACCGAGGATAGACACTAAAAGCTGGAGTAACTCAACGGGTCAGACAGCATCTCTGGTGAGAAGGACTTGGTGACGTTTTTTCTCACGACCCTTCCTCAGACTCTAGATCTTGCCTCACCAGTGGTTTATAAAGCTGCACGGCCACCTCCCTGCTCTTATATTCCATTCCTTGGCTAATGAAGATAGGAATTCTGTGCGGCATCTTCATCACCCAATCTATCTGTGCTGCCACCTTCAAGAATCCATGGACATAAACCAAGGTCCCTCTATGCAGCAGCAAACAATAACAAATTAAATAAAGATGTCACAATCAAAATCATAGACACACTATGCTATCTCTTCTGGAATAACTCAGCGGGTCAGGCAGCATCTTTGGAGAAAATGGATAGACGTCACTTCGGGTCGAGATCCTTCTTCAGAGTTTGGGTTAGTTTAGTTTAGAGATACAGCGTGGAAACAGGCCCTTCGGCCCGCAGAGTCTGCGCCGACCAGCGATCAACTGTGCACTTGTTCTATTGTACACAGAAGGGGGTACCTATCCATTTCCTCCAGGGTCGCTGCCTGACCCGCTGAGTTTCTCCAGCATTTTGTGCATATATTTGGTATAAACCAGCATCTGCAGTTGAAGAACTACAGATGCTGGTTTATACCAAATATATACACAAAATGCTTTTAGTGCTTTATGTTAAAAAATGCTGATTATAATTCGAAAAGTGTGGAAAGGAAGAAATTGTTTCTCGGGGAAGAGCATCAAAACGTGAAGACAATGACTAGAAATTATTTATTAATAATGGCAGAGGACCTGAGGGTGGGGGGGGGGGGGGTGTGATGGGTGCTTGGAGCTTTGGGAAGGGAGGTGGGCACTATATCCCCTTGATCACGCTGATCAGAAGGTGCCCCCACAGCCTGCACCAATACCCCGTGGGTAGTGAGACCATATAACCATATAACGATTACAGCACGGAAACAGGCCCTCTCGGCCCTTCCAGTCCGTGCCGAACATTTATTGTCCCCTAGTCCCATCTACCTGCACTCAGACCATACCCCTCCATTCCCTTCCCGTCCATATACCTATCCACTTTACTTTTAAATGTTAAAATCGATCCTGCCTCCACCACTTCTGCAGGAAGATCATTCCACACAGCCACCACTCTCTGAGTAAAGAAGTTCCCCCTCATGTTACCCCTAAACTTCTGTCCCTTAATTCTCATGTCATGCCCTCTTGTTTGAATCTTCCCTACCCTCAATGGGAAAAGCTTATCCACGTCAACTCTGTCTATCCCTTTCATCATTTTAAAGACCTCAATCAAGTCCCCCCTTAACCTTCTGCGCTCCAAAGAATAAAGACCTAACTTGTTCAACCTTTCTCTGTAACTTAGTTGCTGGGAGACGGTGGGATGTTGGACAAGTAGTCCATCTTTGATCTTTAATCCTCTTCTGCAATGGGAGATCCTGTTTGATCTTCTAGAGGCATACAAAATCATGAGAGGAACAGACTGGGTAGACCCAAAGAGTTTCTTGCCCAGAGTAGGGGAATCGAGAACCAGGGGACCAAGGTTTAAGGTGAGGGGGGAAAGATATAAAGGGAACAGTAACTTTTTCTCACAAAGAATGGCAGGTGTATGGAACGAGCTGCCGGAGGAGGTAGTTGAGGCAGTTACTATAGCGAGGAACATTTATGAAGCATTTAGACAGGTACATGGATAGCACAGTTTTTGAGGACTGTGGGAAAAGGGTCTCAATCTGAAACGTCACCCATTCCATCAATCCAGAGATGCTGCCTGTCCCACAAAGTTACTCCAGCAATTTGTTTCTATCTTGGGCCAATTGTAGGCAGGTGCTACTAGTGTTGCTGGGATATGTTGGCCAGTGTGGACAAGTTGGGCCGAAGGGCCTGTTTCCACACTGCAAGACTCTAAGACTCGATGACTCTAAATGCAACTTGGAAAATGATTGCGTTGATTCATTCTCTCTTGGCGACGAATGCTCTAACAGAGAGAGGCTTGCATCCACTGCTGCCTTGGGGGTTATTTAGTTGTGTTACAGTGCAGAAACAGACAATAGACAATAGACAACAGGTTGAGGAGTAGGCCATTCAGCCCTTTGAGCCAGCACCGCCATTCAATGTGATCATGGCTGATCATCCCCAATCAGTACCCCGTTCCTGCCTTCTCCCCATATCCCCTGACTCTGTTATCTTTAAGACCCCTATCTAGCTCTCTCTTCAAAGTATCCAGAGAACCGGCCTCCACTGCCCTTTGAGGCAGAGAATTCCACACTCACAACTCTCTGTGTGAAAAAGTGTTTCCTCGTCTCCGTTCTAAATGGCTCACCCCTTATTCTTAAACTGCGGCCCCTGGTTCTGGACTCCCCCAACATCGGGAACATGTTTCCTGCCTCTAGCATGTCCAAACCCTTCATAATCTTATATGTTTCAATAAGATCCCCTCTCGTCCTTCTAAACTCCAGAGTGTACAAGCCCAGCCGCTCCATTCTCTCAGCATATGACAGTTCCGCCATCCCGGGAATTAACCTTGTGAACCTACGCTGCACTCCCTCAATAGCAAGAATGTCCTTCCTCAAATTAGGGGACCAAAACTGCACACAATACTCCAGGTGTGGTTTCACTAGGGCCCTGTACAACTGCAGAAGGCCCTTTGGCCCACTGAGTCCGCACCGACCAGCGATCCCCGCATACTAATACTATCCTACACACACTGGGGACAATTTACATTCATACCAAGCTGATGAACCTACAAAACTTTGGAGTGTGGGGAGGAAACCGAAGATCTCGGAGAAAGCCCAGATAGGTACAAACTGCCTACAGACGGCACCTGTAGTCAGGATCGAACCCGGGTCTCTGGCGCTAGCAGGCAGTAACTGTACCACTGTGCCACCGTGCCGTATTAGCCGACTTTTTGAAACAGTGGTTGGATTATACATGTACGAACTTCTGAGAAAGCACCCGTTGCAAAGGCAGTTCTACTGAATAGATCAAGAGCAGAACGGGTAAGGAAGAACAGAGCCTGGCTCCTTTGCATAATTCTCAGAGAACATCTCGTGCCTCATTAGTATTCTCCACATACATACATTCTCAGGGCATCCGCAGCAGAGCCACTGGGAAAGTAACTGATGCAACAAAAAAGTACAGAAGTTTGAAACTTGAAAAGGAAAGTAAAAAAAAATTAACAGAGAATGTTGTGTAAGAAGGAGCTGCAGATGCTGGTTTACACCGAAGATAGGCACAAAAAGCTGGAGTAACTCAGCGGGACAGCTGAGTGGCGTTTCGCGTCAACACCTTACCCCTAACCAGTCTGAAGAAGGATCTTGACCCAAAACCTCACCCATTCCTTCTCTCCAGAGATGCTGCCTGTCCCGCTGAGTTACTCCAACGTTTTGTGTCTATCAGAGACTCTCAGCAGGGCAGGCAGCATCTGTGGAGATAGAAACAGAAAGCAATAGATCAAGTCAATAGGACTTTATCAGATGGGAAAAAAATTCCGTTTAGTTTATTGTCACGTTTACCGAGGTACAGTGAAAAGCTCTTGTTGCGTGCTATCCAGTCAGCAGAAAGACATTACATAATAGATACATGATAAGGAAATATCGTTTGGCGCAAGGTAAAGCCATCAAAGTCCGATCAAGGATAGTCGGAGTGCCACCAATGAGGTCGATAGTAGTTCAGCCTCTCCCTCTAGTTGGGGTAGGATGATTCACTTGCCTGATAACAGCTGTGAAGAAACAGTCCTGAATGTGGAGGTGTGGAGCGTTTTCACACTCCTGTACCTCTTGCCCGATGGGAGAGGGGAGCAGAGGGAGCGGCCAGGGTGCGACTTGTCCTTGATTATGCTGCTGGCCTTGCCGAGGCAGCGTGAGGTGTAGATGGAGTCAATGGAAAGGGGGTTGGTTGGTGTGATGGTTTGAGCTGCGTCCACAATTCGAGGAAATGTGCATGTTTTAAATCAGGGGAAGGAGCAGGGCTGGGGAATAAATAACAAGGCTGATGTCAGTGATGGCTCCAGGCTGCAATTGTCTTTGGAACCAGTTAATTAATTGGAGAAAAAGGGATGTTTGAGAGAAAAAGGAAACACATGATGGTGAATTAAATCAGTGTGAACTAAATGGCATCATCGGTCATAGATTGTAAGTTGGAACCAAAGAACTGTAGATGCTGGTTTATACCAAAGACAGACACAAAGTGCTGGGGTAGCCCAATACGTCAAGCAGCATTTCTGGAGAAACTGATAAGTTATTCCAGTGCCTAACAAACAAATGATGGCCTTCTTCTTTCGTGTCCATGATCTATATTTCGAATGCTCGGCCAGGCTCTTGTACAGTGGACAGCCTTCTCTATTGCCACCGCTAGCTCTTCCAGGCAGTATTGTTCACCAAGAAGTGGGCATCTTAGTAGGTGTGGCGTGGCTTGTACAGATGTTCCACATTCACATTCCGTGTCTGCCGCATCTGCACAGCTGCATTCATGTTGGTCTTGCATCGGCCCATCCCAAAGACTAGGCTTGTATTCACTGGAGTTTAGAAGGATGAGGGGGGATCTTATAGAAACATACACAATTATAAAAGGACTGGACAAGCTAGATGCAGGAAAAATGTTCCCAATGTTGGGCGGGTCCAGAACCAGGGGCCACAGTCTTAGAATAAAGGGGAGGCCATTTAAGACTGAGGTGAGAAAAAACGTTTTCACCAAGAGAGTTGTGAATTTGCGGAATTCCCTGCCACAGAGGGCAGTGGAGGCCAAATCACTGGATGGATTTAAGAGAGAGTAAGATAGAGCTCTAGGGGCTAGTGGAGTCAAGGGATATGGGGAGAAGGCAGGCACGGGTTATTGATTGGGGACGATCAGCCATGATCACAATGAATGGCAGTGCTGGCTCGAAGGGCCAAATGGCCTCCTCCTGCACCTATTTTCTATGTTTCTATCCCGGTACAAAGCCTATTGAGGGACTTCCAGGTCTTCCAGTCAGACCTGTGACCAGTGGTGGGTGTATATAACAAGCTGCAGGAGTTGTTGAGGCACGTACTAGAACAAGATGTAAAAAACGTCATCTGGACAGATTCATGGATCGGAAAGGTTTTGCGGGATATGGAACAAACGCGGGCAGGTGGGACTGGTGTGGATGAGGCGTCTTGGCCAGCGTGGGCAAGCTGGATCAAAGGTCCTGTTTCTGCCCTGTATGATTCTACGACTCCAAGAGAAAATACTGGAAGAGTGAGAAGCAGAACATAGTGGTTCTGAATTTGAAGCAAAGGAGAATATTATAAATTAAAAGATCAGGTAGGCGGAGAAAACAAACGAGCCAATGATACAGGTGATTGACACTACATTTGAGTGGAAATAAGGAACTGCAGATGCTGGTTTACAAAAAAAACCATAAAGTGCTCGAATGACTCAGTGGTTTGCCTTCTCTGGAGAACATGGATAGGTGATGTTTCTTCAGGGACCCTTCTTCAGACTCATAAAACGAAAGGCCTGACCTGAATAGTCATGTATCCATGTTCGGCAGAGATGCTACCTGACCCGCTCAGTTACTGATATTACAGGTCAGGATCCTTCCACAAACTGATAGTTGGGGGTGGGGGGTTGGAGGTTATGGGGTGGGGGGTGGGGGGGATGGTGAGAAGAAAGCTGGGAGGGGAAGAGGGCAGGACCGAGGCTGGCAAATAATAGCTGGATACTGGGGTTTTACTGTGAGCGGGGTTTTCGATAGGCAGATGGTTGTGCAAAGATAGACACAAAAAGCTGGAGTAACTCAGCGGGACGCAGCATGTCTGGAGAGAAGGAATGGGTGACATTTTGGGTTGGGACCCTTCTTCAGACAAAGGGCAAAGGTGAATAAACAGGAGGTTTAAGGCAGAAGGAATGAAGAGTTGCGAATTGTGAAGCTGGAGGAAGGAATGTCGCTGAAAGGGGAGGGGAGAAATTGTGCGTTCAAGTAAACCTCACAGGAGAGTGGCCTGACCTGCTGAAATACTTCAGCACTCCATTAAAAGGGACTACGCTGAAAGTCACCTTCAGATGCTCTTTGACCCTTACTCCATCTGCGCCCAGGTGAATTGTCCAACTCACCACAAACACTTGGCCCACTGTGTCAGTGTTGGCTCTTTGAAAGTGCTGGCTTGAAGGGCCGAATGGCCTACTCCTGCACATATTGTCTATTCCCTCTTTCTTGTAGCTTCCTCCCAAATGTCCTGTGAATGTTCTTTTATTCAATTATCCATTTAATTCCACTCTGAAAGCCTTGTCAAATCTTCCTCCACCATTCTTTTAGACCACACATTTCTGATCATAATAATTCTCTGAGTAAATAACAATGAAAATTCCTTCGCAATTTTCTTGATGGGTTTCTTTGAAAATCTTGTTTCCAAACCTTCGACCGCTGGTAATAATTCCCCATCATCTACTCTGAAAGCCTTTCATGATTTTGAATACGACTATTCTTTCTCCCATTACCCTCCTCTGTTCTATGAATTATTTTTAAACGTTAGTGGGATGGACGATATCTGATTTACGCTGCGTTCAACATAGTACGGGGACTGAAATCACAGGCGCCCATTCTCTGGAGCCGATTCATGCATCAGTGGGATTTTTATGGCAGAATGGCAATTCTCATCGAGATTGTTTTGTTACCAGCCCACAAATTGTTAGATTTATTAAATTCAATAAGTAGTCATTGTTGCTTTATGAAGCCTTGATGTTAGGTTGCTAAGCAACTGCTATAAGTACTGGTCTGGCAGTGGGGACTTAAAGCTGTCTCTTCTCACTAAAAGTTCTTCTTGTATTGCCTGAAGCAACACATATTTCCATAAATGTCTTCCTTTGCGTTAGGCTGCATCAATGCATGTTTGGTGATTTAATCTAGTTCCCTTCAGACTCAAAGTGCATAAGACATAAGAGCAGGTGGAGCCCAGCGTCCCATTGATCCAGCTCCACCGATCAATGTGATCACAGCTCAGCATCTACATCAGCACCACTAATCTTCATTTACCTTGATTCTCACTGAATGCACAAAGCCATCAATCTCAGCTGTTAATATATTCATACACTGAGCAGCCACAACCCAGTGGTACGTAGAATTATAGAAAACTACAGCACAGGAGCAGTCTCTTTGGCCCGCAGTGTTTGTGCCGAACATGATGCCAAGATAACCCCACCAGCAAACAGCAAACATGTGTGTCGTTGCAAGTGATAAGTCATGGCCCAGTGTTTTTATAGAATCTTATAGAAACTTACAAAATTCTTAAGGGGTTGGACAGGCTGGATGCAGGAAGATTGTTCCCGATGTTGGGGAAGACCAGGACAAGGGGGTCACAGTTTAAGGATAAGGGGGAAGTCTTTTAGGACCGAGATGTAAAAAAAAAAAATTCACACAGAGAGTGGTGAATCTGTGGAATTCTCTGCTACAGAAGGTAGTTGAGGCCAGTTCATTGGCTATATTTAAAATGGAGTTAGATGTGGCCCTTGTGGCTAAAGGGATCAGGGGATATGGGGAGAAGGCAGGTAAGTGATACTGAGTTGGATGATCAGCCATGATCATATTGAATGGCGGTGCAGGCTCGAAGGGCCGAATGGCCTACTCCTGCACCTAATTTCTATGTTTCTATGTTAATAAAGAACTGCAGATACTGGAAAAATCGAAGGTAGACAAAAATGCTGGAGAAACTCAGCGGGTGAGGCAGCATCCATGGAGCGAAGGAATAGGTGACGTTTCGGGTTGAGAGCCTTGGGTCTCCTATTCCTTAGCTCCAAAGATGCTGCCTCACCTGCTGTGTTTCTCCAGCATTTTTGTCATGGCCCAGCATATCTAACGCTATTAATTTAGTCTTAGTTTAGTTGAGTTTAGAGATATAGCATGGAAACAGGCCCTTCGGCCCACCGAGACCGCTCCGACCAGTGATCACCCATTCCCATTACTACCCTACACACACTAGGGACAATTTCCACTTATACCAAGCCAATTAACCTACAAACCTTTTGAATGTGGGAGGAAACTGAAGACCTTGGAGAAAACCCACCCGTTCACAGGGAGAAGGTACCAACTCTGTACAGACAGCACCCGTAGTTGGGATCGAACCCAGGTCTCTGGGGCTGTAAGTAAGGCAGTAACTCTACCATCAAGTCTATGTCAATCATGGTTAATCTATCTTTCCCACTCAACCCATTCTCCTGCCTTCTCCCCATAACCCCTGACACCCGTACATATCAAGAATCTGTCAATCTCCGCCTTAAAAATATCCATTGACTTGGCCTCCATAGCGTCCGTTGCATTGAATTCCACGGATTTACCACCCTTTGACTAAAGAATTCCTCCTCATCTCCTTTCTAAAGGTACGTCCTTTTATTCTGAGGCTGTGGCCTCTGGTCCGAGACTCTTCCACTGATGGAAACATCCTCTCCAGGCCTTTCACTATTCAGTAAGTTTCATTGAGGTGTCCCCTCATCCTTCTAAACTCCAGCAAGTACAGGCCCAGTGCCGGCAAACGCTCATCATATGTTAACCCAATCATTCCTGGGATCATTCTTGTAAACCTCCTCCGGACCCTCTCCAATGCCAGCACACCCTCCCTTAAATGTGGGGCCCACAAACATAGCACACAGAACGGTGCAGCACAGGAACAGGCCATTTGGCCCACAATGTCTGTGTTGAACATAAGGCCAAGCTAATCTCCTCTCCCTGCATATGATCCACTTCAGTCCATTCCTTGCATATGCATGTGGCTATCTAAAGAACCTCTTCAATGCAACTAACATATTTCCCTCCACCAGCACTTGGCACATGGTCCAGATCCCCACCAGCTTCAATGTAAACATGTTACCTTGTATATGTTGCCCCTCTGATCTGAAAGTTATAACCCTATAAAGAGGTTCTGACTGTTTACCCCATCCACAGTGTGCCTTTAATAGTTTTATATATTCCTATCAATATTCCTCAACCTCTGGCATTGCAGAAAGAACAATCCAAGCCTGTCCAACCTATCCTTGTAGCTAAGGTTCCCTACTCCAGGCAGCATTGTGGTAAACCTCCTCAGCACCCTTTCCTAAGCCTCCACGTCCTTCCTGTAATGAGGTGACCAGAACTGCACACAATACTCCAAATGCATCTGAATGAAAGTGCCTTGTTTTTGAGATACAGCACGGAAACAAGCCCTTTGACCCACTGAGTCCGTGAGACCAGTGATCACATCATACACTGCCGTTATCCTACACACTAGGGCCAATATATAATTTACGGAAGCCACTTGACGTTCAAACCTGGCCTCGTTTGGAGTGCGGGAGGAAACCGGTGCACCCGGACAAACCCCACGCGGTTGCAGGGAGGGCGTACAAACTCCGTACAGGCAGCACCCATAGTCTGGTTCGAACCCGGGTCTCTGGTGCTGTATGGCAGTAACTCAACGCTGCCCCACCATTAAGCTGATAAGTCTGAAGAGGGGTCTCGACCCGAAACGTCGCCTATTTCCTTCGCTCCATAGATGCTGCCTCACCCGCTAAGTTTCTCCAGCATTTTTGTCTACCCCCTGATCCTTATGCTCTATGGGATGGAGAATTCTGCACAACGGCCCCACTGAAGAAATTTCCCTCCATTTCAGTCTTAATTGGTTGACACATCAGGAGATGATAACGTCTCATTTTAAACTCTCATGTTGAGTGAATGAGCCTCTCACTGAAGCCCCTCGGGGCCATTGCATACGCTCTAACTTTCTATGAGTTCACTTGACATTCTAAGTATAAATAAAACCAGAACATTTATCCCTCTTCCCTTTGTGGAATAGTCTATCCCAGGATACACGCATTCCTCTAAGGCAATTATCTCCTTCCTTTACTAAGCAGAGCAATACAATATTTCAAGTGTCATCTCACCAAAGCCCTGTATAATCACAACATCTGTGGAATTCTCTGCCTCAGAAGGCAGTTGAGACCAGTTCTCTAGATGCTTTCAAGAGAGAGTTAGAGCTCTTAAAGATAGTGGAGTCAAGAGATATGGTGATAAGGCAGGAACGGGGTACTGATTGTGTAATGCCAGCCATGATCACATTGAACGATGGTGCTGGCTCGTAGGGCCGAATGGCCTACTCCTGTACTTATTGTCTATTGTCTGACTACTCTTAAATTGCAAGGCCTCTTTTTCTTGCTATTCTAATTGCTTGCCCTACATGCCGGATGAATGCGCCTAGTGCACAGGGACCCTGAGCAACACCAGGATATTTTCTAAAGCAAACCAGGGGACGAGCCCTCCAATTCACTGAGGCTGACTCAGCTGGAGAGAGTCCTTCTTGTTGCAGCTGGATCACAAGTGCAGAGGACATCATGTGCGTAGGTCTACAGGTTTCTAGTATTCTGTTGCAAGGTCCATGGCCTTCCCTTACACCTGCCTGGCCCGTGAACCCATTTAGCAATGTGCATAAAAAAGACAGTACAGGTGAAGAGATAGATCAGCCATGATTGAATGGTGGAGTAGACTTGATGGGCCAACTGACCTAATTCTATTTCTTATGGCCTTCTGATAGACGCAAAGTGCTGGAGTAACTCAGCAGCTCAGGCAGCATCTGTGGGAGGTCATGCTGCAATTGGGTAAGACGTTGGTGAGACTGCATTTAGCGTATCGTGTACAGTTCTGGGCACCGTGTTATAGGAAAGATGTTGACAAACTGGAAAGGGTACAGAGAAGATTTACGAGGATGTTGCTAGGTCTAGAGGGTCTGAGCTACTGGGCTGGGACTTTTTTCCTTGCAGTGCAGGAGGATGAGGAGTGATGTTATAGAGGGGTATAAGATCATGAGAGGAATAGAATGATAGGAATATGTATACCGAAGATAGACGCAAAGTGCTGGTGCAACTCAGTTGGTCAGGCATCATCTGTGGAGAAAAAGGATGGGTGATGTTTTGAGAGTACCCTTATTGAAACATCACCCATCCTTTTTCTCCATAGAGTCATAGAGTGAATAAGGCCCTTTGGCCCAACTTGCCCGCACCGGCCAACATGCCCCAGCTACACTAGTCCCACCTGCCTACATTTGATCCATATCCCTCCTAAACCTGTCCTATCCGTGTACCTGTCTCATTGTTTCTTAAATGGTGGGATAGTCCCTGCCTCAACTACGTCCTCTGGCAGCTTGTTCCAAGCCAATTAAACTACAAACCTGTAAGTCTTTGGAGTGTGCGAGGAAACCGAATATCTCAGAGAAAACCCACAAACGTACAAACTCCATACAGGCATCACTGGTAGTCGGGATCAAACCCGGTGTAAGCGCTGTAAGGTAGCAACCGCTGCACCATCACATTGTCCTCACACTGGGCTGAATGCAAGACGAGCCATAGCTAGAATAGACTGGTGATGGGTCGTGTAGACTACTTGCTGGCTATGGACTTGGCGTATCTTTTTAGGACAGTGAATGTTCATATGTTCAGAAATGATTGGAGCAGAAGTAGGCCATTCGGCCCATCAAGTCTCCTCCGCCATTCAATCACGGCTGATCTGTCTCTCCCTCATATCCCCATTCTCCTGCCTTCACCCCTGACACTCATACTAGAATCTATCCATCTCTGAATGTGTTCCCAGTAAAGGACCTAACAGCTTGTTTCAGGCATGAAATCAGTGCCCAGCAGTTTGAAGAAGGGTCCCAATCCAAAACGTCACCTATCCATGTTCTTCATGGATTATGTTTGACCTGCTGAGTTACTCCAGCACTTTCTGCCTTTTTCTTTTCTGAATCTGCGCCCATGTGCCCCCAAAGCTTCGAAAGCAGAAAGACATCACCACCCTCAGTAACACCCACCCATACAACCCACACACCCACACATCCACACACCCACACACCCACACATCACCAACCTCAGCAACACCCACCCATACAACCCACACACCCACCCACCCACACATCACCAACCTCAGCAACACCCACCCATACAACCCACACACCCACACACCCACACACCCACACAGCCACACATCACCAACCTCAGCAACGCCCACCCATACAACCCACACACCCACACACCCACCCACCCACACACCCACACATCACCAACCTCAGCAACACCCACCCATACAACCCACACACCCACACACCCACACATCCACACATCACCAACCTCAGCAACGCCCACCCATACAACCCACACACCCACCCACCCACACACCCACACACCCACACATCACCAACCTCAGCAACACCCACCCATACATGACTGCCAACAACATTCCACAAGCATGATTTGTGGGGCTGGGAGCTCCCGGTGAAACAGTCTCATCCATCCCTCCAAGTTCCAGGCTGAATTTAGCAAAACTGCACGATCAGTGCAGAATGTCAGTGCATACAACATCAAATCCAAATGCTATCCCTTAAGGGCCTGTCACACTAGCGCGCGATTAGACGCGATAAGCGCGACAAATTCGGACGCGGGGGTCGTGTGGGGGTCAGGCGATCCCGGTGCGAGTGAAGGGCCTGTCACACTAGCGCGCGATTACACGCGCGACGTCCGAAGGAAGGACGTTATTTTTCATCACGTGACGATGCGCATGAGCATGCGCGTTGCACGACGTCGGGCAGTGACGTCATCACGCAACGCCACGCTGAAGACGCACAACGTCAAAACGTCATCACGTTCCGCGCGACAGGATTTTGCCGCGCGTAATTTTTAAGCAGTGTCGGTTTTTGGACACTACGCGCGATGTTGACACCAGCTCCACACGAGTCCGCGGAACTCCACGAGACTCCGGCGATCGCAGTGGGACAGGGTCACGCGAGGCCGGACGACTAAAGCGACCACGGTAGGTCGCGCTTATCGCGTCTAATCGCGCGCTAGTGTGACAGGCCCTTTAGGCTTTCTATAATTGTTGACAACATTGTTAATGTCTTTATATGTAATCCATCCTTGTGCTGTGATGGGGGGTGAGCCGTCAACCATCCTTGGTACATTCGCTCTCTAATAATCCCAGGGAGGCGCCAGGGGTTTAAGAACACATCTAAACTTCCTGGTGCTATCCGAAAATGTACAATCCATAGTGAGACACAATGTGCTGGAGTAACTCCGTGGGTCAGGCAGCATCACTGAAGAAAAAGGATGGGTGATGTTTTCAGACTGAAGAAGGGTTCCGACCTGAAACATCACCCATATTTTTTCTCCAGCGATGCTGCCTGGCCTGCTGAGTTACTCCAGCAGATGCAGTATTACGTGGATAAATGTGAGGTTATCCGCTTTGGCGGCAAGAACGAGGAGGCAGATTATTATCTAAATGGTGGCAGATTAGGAAAAAGGGAAGCGCAGCGAGACCTGGGTGTCCTTGTACACCAGTCACTGAAAGTAAACATGCAGGTCCTCACTCTGACAATGGGGGAAGCCCATGGCAGATAAGTCAGTATGGAGGGTACACAAAAGGCTGGAGCAACAGCATCTAAGGAGCGTAGGAGATAGGCGACGTTTCGGGTTGAGACCCTTCTTCAGACTGGTTAGGGATCAGGGAAACGAGAGATATAGTCGGTGATGTGGAGAGATAAAGAACAATGAATGAAAGATATGCAAAAAAGTATCGATGATAAAGGAAACAGGCCATTGTAAGCTGTTTGTAGTGTGAAAATGAGAAGCTAGTGCGACTTGGGTGGGGGAGAGATAGAGAGAGAGGGAATGCCAGGGCCCGAGGGCTGAGGGAGAGGTGGGAAGGGGAGGAGGCAGCCTGGGTTAACAGAATTGAGAAAATTCAATGTTTAAGCCCAGAGGATGCAGACTCCCCAAGCGGAATATGAGGTGCTGTTCCTCCAACTTGCGGTGTTGCTCACTCTGGCCGTGGAGGAGGCCCAGGACCGAGAGGTCGGATACGGAATGGGAGGGGGAGTTGAAGTGCTGAGCCACCGGGAGGTCGGGTTGGTTATTGCGGACCGAGCGGAGGTGTTCGGCGAAACGATCGCCAAGCCTCCGCTTGGTCTCACCGATGTAGATCACCTGGCATCTGGAGCAGCGGATGCAGTAGATGAGGTTGGAGGAGGTGCAGGTGAACCTCTGTCGGTGTGGAAATGGGAGGGGGAGTTGAAGTATTTATCAATCAGACTGAGCGGAGGTGTTCAGCGAAATGATTGAATGGGAATGGGAGATAAAACAGCAACCCAGTGATCCAGCAGGCCTGGATGAAACAGCTACCTAGTCCACGCTTGGACTCACATTCTGTCCAGTACGATCATATCTTCCCTGAAACATGGTGACCAGAATGTACTCACTACTCAAGTGTGTAGGAGGGAACTGCAGATGCTGGCTTACTCGGAAGATAGACACAAAATGCTGGAGTAACTCAGCGGGACCGGCAGCATCTCTGGATAGAAGGAATGGGTGGCATTTTGGGTCAAGCCTCTTCTTCAGACTCTGAAGTAGTCCGTGAATTGTGTGGTACACAGCTGTGACGTGACCACTTGCCGATGGCTTCTGTCCTTCAGCTACTGGACCTTATGTTTGTTTTAACCACCTGTTTCATTGCCACAGAGGGCTGTGGAGGCCAAGTCAGTGGATATTTTTAAGGCAGCGATAGACAAATTCTTGATTAGAACGGGGGTCAAGGGTTATGAGGAGAAGGCAGGAAAATGGGATTGGGTGGCAGAGATCAGCAATGATTGAATGGCCGAGTAGACTCGATGGGCCGAATGGTCTAATTCTACTCCTATAACTTGTGAACTTGCAGTTGTGTGGAAGATGCTTCAATATAGAGTCATAGTGTCATAGAGTCCTACAGCATGGAAACAGGACCTTCGGCCCAACTTTCTCATGCTGACCAACATTCCCCATCTACACTAGTCCCACCTTCCTGCAGTTGGCCCATATCCCTCCAAACCTATCCTATCCTATCCAGGTATCTGTTTAAATGCTTCTTAAACATTATGATAGTACCTGCCTCAACTACCTCCACCGGCAGCTTGTTCTATATACCCATCATCCTTTGTGTAAAAGAGTACACTGATCTTTACTCATCTATAGAAATATCTGCTATTTTGTGACAGAGACCATGAGTTTGTCAGTTGTTCATACAGTACATGAGCTTAGTAACAATGGGAGAGACACAAAACGTTGGAGTAACTCTGCGGGTCATAGAAACATAGAAAATAGGTGCAGGAGACGGCCATTCAGTCCTTCGAGCCAGCACCGCCATTCAACACGATAATGGCTGATCATCCAAAATCAGTACCCCGTTCTTGCATTCTCCCCATATCCCTTGATTCCATTAGCCCTAAGGGCTCCATCTAACTGCCCCACAGGACAGGCAGCTCCTCTGCAGAAAATGGGGCCAGTGCCGTGTGGATGAGTTTAACAATACCTGTTTGCAAGTCAACAGAATATCTCGCAAGACACGAAAGTAAAAGTCACAGCTGGAACTTGGGTGTCACGGTGGTGCAGAGGTAGAGCAACAGCCTTAAAGCGCCAGGGAGCCAGGTTCGATCCCAACTATGGGTGCTGCCTGTACGGAGTTTGTACGTTCACCCCAGGACTTGTGCGGGTTTTGTCCGAGATCTTCGGTTTTCTCCCACGCTCCAAAGACGTGCAGGCATGTAGGTAAATTGAAGGTAGGCACAAAATGCTGGAGTAACTCAGCGGGACATGCAGCATCTCTGGAGATAAGGAATGGGTGTCGTTTCAGGTCAAGACCCTTCAGTCTGTCCTGCACCTATATTCTATGTTTCTAGGAATCTATTTATCTCTGCCTTAAAATTAAAATTATGATGTTTCTGATTTATAATGACCATGGATGTATCCCTCTACCTTCAATTGGAATACTTTCTGTTTCAACTCTACCCCATCTGGAACTGATGCGCTCCAATGCTGAGAACTAGACGCTGCATTTTCCCCTTTGCCCCACCTACTGTCCTTGAGTTCAACATGATTGAATTTACATAAAGTATCATTTGCTTTGTTTGGATAGCGTGTTAAATAAAGATTACCACTGTAGCTCAGTACATGTGACAATAATATACCTAAACTGATTTATTTTCTTCGACATTGGAACAACACAGGCTGCTCTTCACACCTCCGGGAACTCACCTGTGGATAGAGAAGATACAAAGATCTTCATCTAAAACTCCTGCAATCTCCCTTCTTCCCTCTGTCAATAACCTGCGGTAGATCCGGTCAATTCCTGGGGACGTATCCACCACAAGCCACCGAACATAATCTCCTTCTTGTGCAGGAAGGAGCTGTAGATGCTGGTTTACATCAAAGACAGACACAAAATGCTAGAGTAACTCAGCGGGACAGGCAGCATCTCTGGAGAGAAGGAATGGGTGACGTTTCAGGTCGAGACCCTTCTTCAGACCCGAGTCTGATGCCTCATCTGCTCTAGTTCTACCAGTCTGTGTTTGGCCCATATCCTTCCAAACCTTTCCTATCCATGTATCCGTCCAAAAGTCAAAAATATTATGATGACACCTGCGTCAACTACCTCCTCTGACAGTTTATTCCATATATCCACCACCCTCTGTGTGAAAATATTGCCCCTTATTTTCCTGTTAAATATTTCCCGTCTCACTTTAAAACAATGTCGTCTTTGTCTTGATTCACCAACTCTGGGTAGAAGGCTCTGTGTATTTACCTTATCTACTGCCCTCATGAGTTTATACACCTCTATAAGATCACCCCGCATCCTCCTGTGTCCCAAGAAATAAAGTCTGAGCCTACTCAACCTCTCCCTCTAGCTCAGGCCCTCGAGTCCTGGCAACATGCTTGTAAATTGTCTCTGCACCCTTTCCAGCTTGATATCATCCTTCCTATAGCAGGATGGCCACAACTGAACACAATAAATACTTCAAATGTAGTCTCACCAAATGTCTTGTACAACTGTAACATTGTTTTGGCCGATTTTCTTTATCATCGTCACTTTTTTTGCATATCATTCATTCATCTGTTCTATATCTCTCCATATCACCGTCTATATCTCTCGTTTCCATTTCTCCTGACTCTCAGTCTGAAGAAGTGTCTCGACCCGACACGTCACCTGTTCGATTGCTCCAGAGATGCTGCCTGACCCGCTGAGTCACTCCAGCTTTTTGTGTCTATCTTTGGTTGAACCAGTTCTTTCCCACACACTCCGCTGATCAGCAACTTCTGCGGCCTGTAGAGGTCATTGTACCATTGGACCGTGCACGAGATCCACACAGCCCAATCACTGTTGCTTGTGGACTCGCTGTGCCTGCCTGCTTTCATCTACACCAATGACCTCACTTTATTGGCTGGGAAGTCAGAGAGTCACACGGCATGGAAGCAGGCCCTTCGGCCCAACATGCCCATGCTGATCAACATGCCCCATCTACATTAGTCCCAACTGCTGGCCTTTGGCCTATATCCTTCTAAGCCTGTCCCATCCATGTACCTCTTTAACATTGCCATAGTACCTGCCTCAACTACTTCCTCCAGCAGTTCGTTCCATACACCTACCACCCCTTGTGTAAAAAAGGTTTTCCCTCGTAATCCTGTTACATTTTTCCCTCCTCATCTGAAACTTATGCCTGGTATTTGATTCCCTTACTCTGGGTAAAAGTGTGCATTTATTCTATTTATTCCAATCACGATATTCCACACTGGCATCATGGTGGTGCAGCAGTAGAATTGCTGCCTCACAGCACCAGAGACCCGGGTCCGATCCTGAATACCAGTGCTGCCTGTACGGAGTTTCTACCTTCTCCCCGTGTCCTCTGGTTTCCATCCACGCTCCAATGAGGTACAAGTTTGTTGGCTAATTGGCTTGGTAAAATTGTAAATTATTCCTAGTGCTTGGAGGATGATGTTAGTGTGCGGGGATCGCTGGTCGGCACGGGCTCCGTGGGCTGAAGGGCCTGTTTCTGCACTGTATCTCTAAACCAAACTAAAATAAACTCTATAAGATCATCCCTCGTCCTCCTGTATGAATGAATAAAGTCCTAGCCTGCTCAACCTCTCCCTGTAGCTCAGACCCTGGAGTCCTGCTTACATCCTTGTAAACCTTTTCTGCACTCTTACCAGCTTAATAACATCAAACGTCCTTCTGGAGCCCCTTCTGAAATGAGCTGAGAAGCACTTGTCTTCATGCATTCTGCATTAGCCGGGAGACTGATGTGGCTGTCACTTCGTTGATCGTCACCGTGCCATGCATGCAGTGTCTGCGTTTGCTGCATACAAGCCTGACTCGCTGTGGAAACTGTCACTGGCTCCCACTGTCACTCTCCACCCCTCTCGCCCTAATCGCGGCAGCGTGGCGATCGCCAACCTTGACCTCCTTGTTATCCGCTTGTCTCTACCTGAGCGAGCAATGCCGTCTCACTGCTTAGCGCTGGGTTTCAGGTCAATTACACTGCAGAGTTCTCCCTGTAATCCCCGCGGCCAGCCAGCCAGCCAACGCTCGTGAATAATTACCGCATCCTGACGACCGATTACTGGAGCTGTCGATGCATTGGTGATAGGTTCAATCAAAGGGCATCCATCAGTTGAGATGGACGAGGCAAGGTGGGAGACGTGAGCACTCTCTCATTATAAAGGACGTGATTATTTGTACTACTGTGTTGCAGCCCTCACAGATAGGAGGCTCTGGTACAGCCTCACCCCACTGAGTGGTCGATTGATTGGGAGCCCGGTGTGGTGGTGCTTACATCTGGCTGTGATTACAATGCGCTGTGTCTGGCTTTCCCACCTGCACACTAAGCAGCTCACTCATGTGCCCTTGAAGGGCTGTTCTGAATTGAATGAAAAGTAATCAAATGCAAGTCCCATTCTCAAGTTGTCACCGGCCTTCTCCCCGCATCTATGGATCTGCCTTGTGCATTGAATTATAGTCGGAGAGTGATACAGTGTGGAAACAGGCCCTTCGGCCCAACTTGCCCATACCGGCCAACATGTCCCAGTTACACTAGTCTTACCTACCCACATTTGGCCCATATCCCTCCAAACCTGTACTATCCATGTAGCTGTCTAACTGTTTCATAAACGTTAAGATAGACAGTACCTCAACTACCTGCTTGTTCCATACACTCACCACCCTCTGTGTGAAAAGTTTGCCACTCAGATTCCTATTAAATCTAGCATAGACACAAAAAACTGGAGTAACTCAGCGGGACAGGTAGCATCCCTGGAGAGAAGGAATGGATGACGTTTCGGATCGAGACCCTTCTTCAGGCTGACATTTCAGGTCGAGACACTGTTTCAGATTTCCTATTAAATATTTTCCCCTTCACCTTAAACCCATGTCCTCTGGTTCTTGACTCACCCTCTCTGGGCAAGAGATTCTGTGCATCTACCCGATCTATTCCTCTCATGATTTTACACACAATTTAAAATGGGAATGAGCATTCGAGTTGCATTGAGAAGCCAGAGTCGGAGCCAGGGGAAGCCCAGCACTAAACAGAGGCAGGTGCGTACACATCACCCACCCACCTGCCTCCACTGGCATCTCCTGGCCCCAGCTCTGGCAGGATCTGACGGTCCTCCACATTATCCTCACCATCTGCTTCTGAATCACAGAACCTCAGAAAGTCATCTTCCATCCCAAGGGAATACCTCGAACTTTCAAGAGAGGGATAGATTTAGGTCTTAGAGCTAACGGAATCAAGGGATGTGGGGAGAAAGCAGGAACGGGGTACTGTTTTTGGATGATCAGCCATGATCATATTGGATAGATATGGGTCGAAGGGCTGAATGGCCTACTCCTGCGCCTATTTTCTATGTTTCTATGTTTTTATATTTGTACTAGACTGTGGGATCTGTTCGGCCCCATTCCCCCAACAGAATATTCCAGCAAACTGCGCAGGCGAGACTGACGGGTTCCCGTTATGATGCGAATCACGTCAACCCGCCCTCATCCGCGCAGGCGCTGCCGGCAAGTGGGAGCGATATTCAGGCTAGGATTTTACTCCTTGGAGTTCAGGAGGCTGAGGGGTGGTCTTATAGAGGTGTATAAAATGATGAATGGAATAGGTAGGGTGATTGCACACGGTCTTTTACTCAGTGTAGCGGATTCAAGAACATACTGAAGGTTTAAGCTGAGAGGGGAACGATTTAACAAGAGCCTGAGGGACAGAGGGTGGTGGGTACATAGAACGAGCTGCCAAAGGAGGTATGTGTATGAAGGAATTGCAGATTCTGGTTTAAACTGAAGATAGACACAAACATCTGGAGTAACTCACTGGGTAAGACAGCATGTTGTTTAAGAAGGAATTACAGATGCTGGAAAATCGAAGGTAGACAAAAATGCTGGAGAAATTCTGTGGGTGCAGCAGCATCTATGGAGCGAAGGAAATAGGCAACGTTTCGGGCCAAAACCCTTCTTCAGACTGAATATTTGGAGAGAAGGAATAGGCGACGTTTTGAGAAACGTCACCCTTTCTTTTTCTCCAGAGATGCTGTCTGACCCGCTGAGATACTCCAGCTTTTTGTGTCAAAGGAGGTAGTTGAGGCAGGTACAATACAACGTTTAAAATACACTTGGACAGGTACATGGATAGGAAAGGTTTGGAAGGATGTGGACCAAACATGGGCAAATAGGACCAGGTTTGATGGAGGCATTTGGGCTGACATTGGTGAGTTGGGGCCGAAGGGCCTGTGGCCATGCTGTATGGCTCTATGAATAGAGAAGAAGAAACAGCACTACTTCCCTGGGTGAGATTGTGACCTGAGTTGTTAGAATCTGACATGATCCACCCTTAGCTCAGTGCAGGATAATCGAGGACCAGAAGACATAGGTTCAAGGTGAAGGGGAAAAAAGTTAATAGGAATCTGAGGGGTAACTTTTTCACACAGAGGGTGGTGGGTGTGTGGAACAAGCTGCAAGAGGAGGTAGTTGAGGCAGGGACTATCCCAACGTTTAACAAGCAGTTCGACAGGTACATGGATAGGACAGGTTTGGAGGGATATGGACCAAGCGTAGGCAAGTGGGACTAGTGTAGCTGGGACATGTTGGCCAGTGTGGGTAGGTAGGGCTGAAGGGCCTGTGATTATTATTCTGACTCTCTGAATCCTACTTAGTTTTCTGCATCAGGGTTAGAGTTGGGTGACAACTGTTTCCCCTGCTTCAAATGATTCAAGATAAATCTCATGTGTATGAAGGCACTGCAGATGGTAGTTTAAACCGTAGATAGAATCAAAAAGCTGGAGTAACTCAGCGGGCCAGGCAGCATCTCTGGATGGAAGGAAAGGCCGACCCTAAACGTCGCCTCTCCCTTTTCTCCAGTGATGATGCCTGACCCGCTGAGTTACTCCAGCTTTTTGTGTCTATCTTCAAGCTAGACCTCAGTTCCATAGCGCTGCCACTGTAGACTGCTGGCATTGGTAAGTCATGTGTTGCACTGATGGAACGGTGCAGCATGGCAACAGGCCTTTCGGCCCAGCGAGAGCATGCCGACCATTCACACGGGTTCTATATTATCCCATCTTCCCATCCACTCCCTATGCACTCGGGGCAATTTACAGACCTAGACCTAGATTCATGCAGTTTATGGGTAACATGCGTTAGACATAATGCTCCCTCCGCTCCTTCCCTGCAGCGTGCTTTAATGCGATATGTTTTTCACCAAGCATGGCATATTCCATTTCTCACACCAGCCGCCCTTTTGACCTCAATCAGCATGAGTGACGCGTTAGACAGTGCTCACGGATAGCCTGCACAGCGGACTGATCTGTCTGGGCACTGTGGCTGGTATTCACCTGCTAAGCCACTCTACCTGAACCAGATCCCACCGAGCAGCCTTGCACGCACCTGTCACTTAGCCTCTGATCCTGACAGGCGTGTCCTGTCAAAGCCGTCAGAGGCAGGAGGCATTGACAGGCCCAACTATGTGGTATTAGCCTGTCAGGAGCTGGGAAATGAAGCCGCTCGCTCGCGTTTTATTAGTGCCTTCACCGATAGCATCCTCTCACCCGTCACTTCACACTCACTGCACTGCCGAGATGGGAGCGTTGCCACTGAATTATTCCCGAGGTTCAGTTAACTCTTTGCGGTTGTGTGTGGGAAGGAACTGCAGATGCTGGTTCACACCGAAGATAGACACAACATGCTGGAGTAACTCAGCGGGTCAGGCAGCATCTCTGGAGAGAAGGAATGGTGGGCGTTTCGGGTCGAGTCTGAAGTAGGGTCTCGACCCGAAACGTCACGCATTCCTTCTCTCCAGACTCGCTGCCTGTCCCGCTGAGTTACTCCAGCTTTTTGTGTCAACTATTTTCAGTTGGTGGTTTACCACCATTTCAGCTGGTGCTGAAGAGCAGGGGAATGGGAGAGTTGAGAGGGAAGAGCTATCAAAGAATTATCCACTCGTGGATTAGTCAGAGATAAGGCAGAGGGTTGCCGCTTTCCTGAACATGGTGCCGTATTATTTAGTTTTTTTGAAATATGGTGCAAAAAAGACCCTTCGGCCCACCGAGTCCGCACTGACCAGCGATCCCCGCACATTAGCACTATTCTGCAGAAGGGATAATTTTTACATTTATTCCAAGCCAATTAGCCTGCAAACCTGTACGTCTTTGGAGTGGAACCGAAGTTCTTGGAGAAAACCCACGTAGGCCACGGGGATAATGTCCAAACTCCCATAGTCGGGATCGAACCCAGGTCTCTGGCGCTGTATGGCAGCAATTCTACCACTGCGCCACCATCCCACCCGTGTAAGGCATGGTCCCACAGAAGCACAGAGTCACAGAGAGATGCAACACAAGAACGGCCCCTTCTGCCCATTGAACCCGTGATGTCAACCAAACGCTCACCTGCTCTAAAGATAGACACAAAGTGCTGGAGTAACTCAGCGGGTCAGGCAGCATGGCAGGGAAAAAGGGACGGGTGACATTTCTGGTCGGGACCCTTCTTCAGATGGGATCTTTCCTATTTGATCCTTTCCTCCCCTGGGAAGGATCATAGGGGGTGGAAAGGAAGAGGTTGTACATCAGTGTTCCCAATCCCCACTCAGGCATGAAACAGGGATCAGCAACGATGGTGGGATGTCTATGTTCGCAGCCGACACCCGGATCCAGCTAGCTCTCACCCCCACCTGATCTCAGTGGCGCTCGGGCCAATCCCAACAAGGGCAGCTGCAACAGCGTACAGGTTTGTAGGTTAATTGGCTTTGGTAAAAATTGTAACTTGTCCCTAGTGTGTAGGCCAGTGCTAGTGTATGGGGAGCACTAAACTAAACTAAACTAATCTAAGCTGAACCTAACACCGCCACTATCTCGAGGGGATGGGATGCACTATCCACGGGCACCCTGGGGGTGGAATGCACCCTCAACAAGGATGGGGATATAGTTGTATAGTAGATTATTTAGTATTTAAGAATATTTGTTTTACTTTGTATTACGGTGGTGGGTTTGTTTGTATTGTACGTAATATTTCTGTAAATAATTGATTTCATTTATTTTTGGTGGAAAATAGAGGTGCCGGGGGAAGGAGTCGGGCAGCGTCTATAGGGGAGGTGGACGGACGATGCCTCGACCACACTGAGAGTTCTGCTGGCTGTTTGCTGTACAACTGTAGTACCTCGAGATAGTGGCGGCAGTAGGTTTAGTTTAGCTGAGTTTAGTTTAGAGATCCCCGCACACGAGTGCTATCCGACACGCACTAGGGACAATTAAACATTTTCTACCGAAGGTAACTAACCTACTAACCTGTGCGTCTTTGGAATGTGGGAGGAAACTGGAGCTCCCGGAGAAAACCCACGCAGGTCACGGGGAGAACGTACAAACTCGCTACGGACAGCGCCGGTAGTCAGGGTCGAACCCGGGTCTCTGGCGCTGTGAGGCAGCAACTCCACCCACATGCCACTGTGGTGAAGGGGAAGGCTGGTGATTGTAAACTGCGCGTGAGCTCATCAGAAAGGGTCCCAATGGTTTGTGGTCAGTTTGAGGGAGAGTTGCATGGGGACATGGGAAAGGCCTGGCGGTCTGCGTGGCAGGGTGCTGCAGAAGGGCAGGGCAAGGGCAAGGCACCTCACACAAATATCTGTGAATCTGCACAGAAGTTGCCCCCCTACTCTTCAGAAGCAGGGAGGCAGGTCGATGGTGCGTCCCAAATACAGAAGCAATGGAGACACAAGGAACTGCAGGTGCTGGAAGCTTGAGTAAAACACAAAGTGCTGGAGTAAATCTGAAGCCACGACCACGAGCGTCGCCCATCCACTCCCTCCACAAATGCTGCCCGACCCGCTGAGTTACTCCAACACAGAAGTCATAGAGTGACACAGTGTGGAAACAGGCCCATCAGCCCAACCTGCCCACACTGGCCAACATGTCCCAGCGACACTAGTCCCACCTGTCAGCATTCAGACCATATCCCTCCAAACCTATCCTATCCATGTACTTGTCTAACTGTTTCTTAAATGCTGGGATAGTCCCAGCCTCAACTACCTCCTCTGGCAGCTTGTTCCATACACCCACCACCCTTTGTGTGAAAAAGTTACCCCTCAGATTCCTAATAAATATTTTCCCCTTCACCTTAAACCTCTGTCCTCTGGTCCTCGATTCACCTACTCTGTACAAGAGTCTCTGTGCATCTACCCAATCTATTCCTCTCATGATTTTATACATCTCAATAAGATCACCCCTTATCCTCCTGCACTCGAAGGAATAGTCCCAGCCTACTCAACCTCTCCCTACAGCTCAGTCCTTTTTCCTTTCCAAGTCCCCCTGAGCTCTTTTGGGATGTCACGTTTCTATTACAGTTCCAGCATCCGTGATACTTAAGCATTCTCATTACGGAGAGCACAGGAAGCCTCTGACTTACATGATTAAATGTTTTCAGGAGGAAACAAAGAAGTGTGATGAGGGCTGCAGTTTTTTCATGCAGCCTACATAGATCTTGGCAAAGGCTTTTGACATTTTCCCAACTAATAGGCCGGTCAAAGGAGCAAAAGTGCAGGTGGACCATCAGGTTCAATAACAGCTCCGTGATGAATGGTAGATGGATGAGTTAAAATGGTAATAATTGACAGGGGTTTGAGTGACCGGAAAGTGGTGGTTTCATCGTGAACAATACTAGGTTCCTTGCTTAATGCGTTGGATGTAAGTGTAGGGACAATAAACAAACTGCTGGAACAACTTACAGCGCCAGAGACCCGGGTTCGATCCTGACTACGGGTGCTGTCTGTACAGAGTTTGCATGTTCTCCCTGCGACCGCATGGGTTTCCTCCGGGTGCTCCGGTTTCCTCCCACACTCCAAAGACGTACAAGTTGGCTTCTGGAAATTGTAACTTGTCCCGAGCGTGTAGGATAGTGTTAAGGGCCTGTCCCACCGCAGCGACGTAATTGGCCAGTTTAGAAGAGTTTGCCCTCGACTTATACTCGCAGCATGGTCGGCACGAGGTCCTAGTGGGTCTTTGTAACTCTCCTTCATGCTCAAGAGCAGTCCCTGCGTTCTCGAGGCCTCAGCTAGGTCACGGCGTATTTTTCAACATGCTGAAAAATGCCCGCGAGTAAAAAAGGTTCGCGATTTAGTCAATGTAGGTCGTAGTAGATCGGCATGTTAGTCGTGGGTAATCGAAGGTAGTTGAAGGTAGTGGTAGATAGTCTTCAACATAGTCGAAGGGAGGTCGAAGGAGATCGAAGGAGATCGAAGGAGATCGAAGGAGATCGTCTTCACTCTCCACTATTCGGTGTCCAGTTTTCCCGAAGCTAGTCGAAGCTGGTCTTCAACATAGTCCAAGGAGGTCTTCAACATGACACTTTTTCAAACTTTCGTAAACTCTTCTAAACTCGCCAATTAGGTCGCCGCAGTGGGACAGCCCCTTTAGTGTGCGGGTGATTGTTGGTCGGTACTGACTCGATGGGCCGAATGGGCTGTTTCCATGTTCTATCTCTATAAAGTCTAAAAAACAAATTGGGCCAAGTAACATCTGTCGGGGAAAAGGGACATTTGATGTTTTGAGTCGAGACCCACCATAAGGCCACCCAAGTGTAAGGGTTTTGATAGACACAAAATGCTGGAGTGACTCAGCGGGACAGGCAGCATCTCTGGAGAGAAGGAATGGGTGACGTTTCAGGTCGAGACCCTTCTTCAGACTCACTCAGGGTTTTGATCTTCAGGTTTGTGGCTGCTACAATGAATGGTCATGTACGTTACTAGATGGTTGGACAAGGGCCAGGGATGAAAATACAAAAAGTGTGAGACAAGGAGATCAGGTGTAAAATATTTTGCAGGAGGAAGGAATATAGGTGGAAGGGATGGAGGGAAGGGGAAAGAGAGAGATTGGTGATGGGACACAGGGAAAAAAGGGGGGGGGGGGGCAGGAATGGGGTGGGAATGGGAAGGTTGTTGACCAAAGATTGGAGGGTTCAATGTTCATACCATTGGGGTGCAAGCGAGCAAGTGGAATATGAGGTGCTGTTCCTTCTGTTTGTGTGTGGCCTCACTCTGCCAATGGAGGAGACCCAGGGCAGAAATGTCGGTGTGGCATTAAAATCTTAGCAAGATAGACGATGACAGAACGTTATTGCCTTCCATCACAGTGAAGAATGCTGGTTCCACTGTGGGGGATGTTTATGTTAAATTCTATTGTGTATGGTCTTTTTAAATGTATGGCTGTACGGTAACTCAAATATCACTGTACCTTAACTGGTGCATGTGACAATAAATGTGAACTTGAACTTGAACCGGGAGATCCAGCAATGTACTTGAGGCCACATTGGTAGCACCACATGCAGTAGATGAGGTTAGAGGAGGTGCACGTGAATCTCTTTCTCACCTGGAGGGACCGCTGAGGTCCCTGGATGGAGGCCAGGGAGGAGGTACAGGGACAGGTATTACATCTCTCGCGGTTGCTGGGGAAACCTAGGGAGAAGGTGGTTTAGGTGAGTGAACCAAGGGTTGTGGATGGAGTTCAGATTCAGTTCATATTAGATTAGATTCATATTATATTCATATTATATTCATATTAGATGAGACCAGTGGAGGTCAGTGAAAATGAAAGTGAAGATCAACTAGGTTTGTTTTACATAGAAACATAGAAATTAGGTGCAGGTGGAGGCCATTCGGCCCTTCGAGCCAGCACCGCCATTCATTGTGATCATGGCTGATTGTCCCCAATCAATAACCCGTGCCTGCCTTCTCCCCATATCCCTTGACTCCACTAGCCCCTAGAGCTCTATCTAACTCGCTCTTAAATCCATCCAGTGACTTGGCCTCCACTGCCCTCTGTGCAGGGAATTCCACAAATTCACAACTCTCTGGGTGAAAAAGTTTTTTCTCACCTCAGTCTTAAATGGCCTCCCCTTTACTCTAAGACTGTGGCCCCTGGTTCTGGACTCGCCCAACATTGGGAACATTTTTCCTGCATCTAGCTTGTCCAGTCCTTTTATAATTTTATATGTTTCTATAAGATCCCCCCTCATCCAAAACTCCAGTGAATACAAGCCAATCTTTCCTCATATGACAGTCCCGCCATCCCAGGGTTCAATCTCATGAACCTCATCCTTCTAAACTCCAGCGAATACAAGCCTAGTCTTTCCAATCTTAGCCTAGTACTTTTCATACTGTGAATGTGCAGAGTGTGATTACAGGCTGCACATTCACTAACGTTAGTGAGCTACAGTCAGAGACAGTTGCCTGGAATGTCATACAGGAGCATAAACAAGGTGGCATGGTGGCGCAGCGGTAGAGTTGCTGCCTTACAGTATCAGAGATCCCCGTGACCTACGTGGGTTTTCTCAGAGATCTTCAGTTTCCTCCCACACTCCAATGACGTGCAGGATTTTAGGTTGGTCGGCTTGGTGTAAGTGTAAGTTGTCCCCTGGATAGTGTTAGAATGCGGGGATCGCTGGTCGGAGCGGACACGGTGGGCCGAAGGGCCTGTTTCAGCGATGTTTCTCTACATCTAAATCTAAAACTAAAACTGAAAGAGAATACAGAGGACGAGGAAGCAAAGGCAAGATATAAATGCCTGTAAGAACCAGAGATGGACACAAAACTCTGCAGCAACTCAGCGGGCCGTTTCGGGTCGAGACCCCTCTTCGGACTGAGAGTCAGGGGAAAGAGAAACAAGAGATATAGAGGGTGATGTAGGGAGATATACTGGAGAGCAAATGAATGAAAGATATGCAAAAAAGTGACGATGATAAAGGAAACAAGGCCATTGTTAGCTGTGGGCTAGGTGAAAATGAGTTACAGACAATGAGACTCAGCAAGCTGACTGAAGTTAGTACGACTTGGGTGGGGGAGGGATGGAGAGAGAGGGGCTGCAAGGCTTACTTGAAGGTAGAGGAATCAATATTAATATTTTAAATATTGTATCAATATTCAACCAGGCTGTTTACGAAGGAATTGAAGGTGGAGAGGGGTGGGGTGTTAAAATTAAAGCAAGGCCATCAAAGATGGTGTACGTTAAAAGATTAGCTGCCACATTCAATGGCATTGGTCTTCTTTGGGCTAATTATTAATGAAATGTGTGTTGTACCTGGAGAAATGGGGCCAGGTATAAACTAAGCACTCTGCGGCTGTCTTTTGAAGGGAAGAGGATGCTTCCAGAGTAATAGCAAAGGAGGAGAAAGGTGAGACACATGGATCATTAAAGGTTCATGGCATCTCCAAAGATGCTATCTCACCCGCTGAGTTACTCCAGCTTTTTGTATCTATCTTTAGTATTCGAAACAAGGTCATAAGGCCTTGTGATAGGAGCAGAATTAGGCCATTCGGCCCATCAGTCATGGTGATCTATCTCTCCCTCCTAACCCCATTCCGTCAGTTTTCTCCCCATAACCCCTGACACCCGCACTAATCACAAATCTATCTATCTGTGCCTTAAAAGTATCCATTGACTTGGCCTCCACAGCCATCCTCTGACTAAGAAATTCCTCCTCATTTTCCTAACAGAGCGTCCTTTAATTCTGAGGCTATGACCTCTAGTCCTAGATTCTCCCACAGGTAGAACCATCCTCTTCACATCCACTCTATCCAGGCCTTTCACTATTTTGTAAGTTTGGTATTGCATTAAGAAATGTTAAGTTTAGTTTAGTTTAGTTTAGATTAGATTAGTGATACATCACAGAAGCCAGCCACACCTACCAGCGATCTCCGCAAACATTACCCGACACACATTAGGGACAATTTACAATACTTCTGAAGCCAATTAGCCTACAACCTGAACGTCTTTGGAGTGTGGGAGGAAACCGGAGCACCCGGAGAAAACCCATGCAGGTCACGGGGAGAACGTGCAAACGCCGTACAGAGAGCGCCCGTAGTCAGGAAGGAACCCCGATCTCGAGCCAACTTTACCGCTGCGCCACCATGCCACAAGAATGTTGGCTGAACTTAAAGTAGGCACATCATCCTAATATTTTATGGATCCTAATAGTTTATGGGAAGCATCGAGCTTTCTCCCCCCCCAACTGCAATTAGTCTGAAGAAGAATCTTGAACAAAAACATCACCTATCCATGTCTAATCAGAGATGTTGCCCGACCTGCTGAGTTACTCCAGCATTTGTGTTTTTGTTCATAGACCAGCATCTGCTGTTCCATCTGTCTAGATGATTACTGCGTGCACTTTGTGGCACAAATATTACTTGCAACACCATAATTGGTGTAGCTAATGGGCCTGTAAATTAAGCAAGTGTTACTTATTGCAGCAAGAGGAATTTCATTGTTCCATTGAGGGTACATATGACAATTAAACATGCTTGACACTTCAATTTACTTCTAGTTAAATTCATAACTATGTTTGTATCTATCCAAAATAACCGATGGCAGCCTCACCAACAGTCTGTCTGTCTTTTGTCTTTATTTGTTATTTTTAGTGTGTGTTTAAAAGTATATGTTAATGTTCTGTGTGGTTTGTTTTATGTGGGTGGTGGGGGTGGGGTAGGGGGTCGGGGGAAACTTTTTTTCAATCTCTTACCTTGCCGGAGATGCGATTGTTTTCGGATCGTATCTCCGGTCGCTCTGCGGCCTAACATCACGGAGCTGGCGGCCTTGCTCGAGACTGTCTTTGAGCCCCACCGCGGGGCCGTGCACTTGCCATCGGAGCCCGCGATCCCTTGCCTGGGACCGACGCACCAACCATGGCCTGCGGATTTCAACATCGAGGAGCTCGCAGTCTCGGGTAGAGACCGTTGTCGGGAAGCTCCAAGCCGCAGGAGGTTTGACCAGTTCCAACTCGGGGTCCGACAACCCGGTGCAGGGAGCTGAGATCGCCCTGACGCGGATGCTTGACCGCCGGATGCGGGAGCCAAGATCATCCCGTCAACGTTAGGCTCGAGGCCCCCGACCACGGGAGAAGAAAGAAGGGAAGAGATTGAACTTTTTTTCGCCTTCCATCACAGTGGGGAATGTGGAGGAGTCACTGTGGTGGATGTTTATGTGGGTGTCTTGTTGCTCTTTATTGGTTTGACTGTATAGCAAATCAAATTCCTCATATGCTGCAAAACACACTTGACTAATAAATTACTATTGTTATTATTATTATTATTATTATACACCATATATATATAAATATTCATAAAATCATAAAACCTAGGGGCATAGACAGGCCGTTTGCCCCACCGAGTCTACTCCAGCATTCAATCGTAGCTGATCTACCTTTCCCTCTCAACCTCACTCTTCTGCCTTCTCCCCATAACGTTTGGCAGCTTTACTAATCAAGAATCTATCAGCCTGACTCTCAGTCTGAAGAAGGGTCTCGACCCGAAACATCACGCATGCATTCTCGCCAGAGATGCCGCCTGTCCCGCTGAGTTACCCCAGCATTTTGTGTCTGTCTTTGGTTCAAACCAACATCTGCAGTTCCTCCCTGCACAAGAATCTATCAATCCTTGTTTTAAAAATACGCAATGACTAGGCCACCACGGCCAACTGTGGCAAGTAATTCCACAGATTCACCACCCTCTGTGAAAGAAATTCCTCCTTATCTCCATTTTAAAGGTACATCCTTTTATTCTGAGGCTGTGCTCTCTGGTCCGAGGTTCTCCAAATCAATATAATTTTCTATACTTCTATCAGGTCTCCCTGCAAACTCCAGCATTCCAGAGAAAACAAACACCGTGTCTGTTAAACCTCTCCCCGGTAGCTAATGCACCCAATTCCAGGCATCATTCTGGCAAACCTCCTCAACAACGTTACCAAAGCCTCCACATCCTTCCTGTCGTGGGCGACCAGGACTACACAGAACTATGCAGCTAACCAAGGTCCTATAGAGCTGCATGATGACATCCTGACTCTTATATTCAACGCCCTGATGAATGTAGGCAAGCATTCCATAAGCCTTCTTTACCACTCGATCAACTTCTGATGCTACTTTCTGGGCGGTAGAGACTGTGTGATGCTGTGAAGGACCGTGCCTTTAATTGTATATTTTCCCCCAACATTTGACCAAAGTGCAACACCTTATACTGGTTCTGATTAAACTCCATCTGCCGCTTCTCCGTCCATTTCTGCAGCTGATTTGTAACTCGCTGTTCACTTTGGCAGCCTTCGTCAAGGTCCGCGACCCCAGCATCTTGTTGTCACCTGCAAACCTATTAACCGACCCGTCCACGTTTACGTCTGAATGTTAGTTATTGATCGCAAACAGCAGAGGTCCCGGCACAGATCCCTGCGGAATTCCACTGGTCAAAGACCTCCATGAATATGGACCTTCTCCCGTGCTGTTTCCAGCACGCTGTGGCTTGCAGGGAGTCACCGAGCCGGTCCGTTCTCACCCCCCTACAGCCTAACGCAAGGCCCACCAGACCTCAGCCCACAGCGGGGAGATGGCTGAGTCGGCCATGTTCATTCACTATAGACCGGAGACTGAGAGGAGGGAGCTGGTGATGACAGCAGACAAGGAGGAGAGGGAAGCGGGGTCTGGTCTACTGCGCCCTCAAGGTCGGCTGCGGGACGCTCCCCCCGGGGGAACAAAGGCTGACGAGCGAGGAGGGGGACGTGTGTGAAAGGAGAGAGCGTTCAAGGGAAGCGATGGCTGGAGGCCCGCAGCAACCTGGGGCTCGTCTAGATCGATCGCCGCTCATAAGAACGAGAGCACGGACTGGATTTGGAAAATGGTGCCAAAACTTGGCATCTCCTGCAGTGACACACAAGGTGCTGGAGTAACTCAGCGCCACAGACAGCGTCTCTGGAGAGAAGGAATGGGTGACGTTTCAGGCCGAGACCCTTCATGTAAGCTCGGTAGACTATTTCTGTACACTTGTTAATCGAGGATGTGTTTAGTTTGGTTTAGTGATACAGCACGGAGATAGGCCCTTCAGCCCTTGAGACCGCACTGACCAGCGATCCCCGCACATTTACACTACTCTGCACACAGTAGGGACAATTTTTACATTTACACCAAACCAATTAACCTACAAACCTGCACGTCTTTAGAGTGTGGGAGGAAACCGAAGATCTCGGAGAGAACCCACGCAAGTCACGGGGAGAATGTACAAACTCCGCACAGACAGCGCCCGTAGTCAGAATCAAACCGTGGGTCTCTGGTGCTGTGTTTGGGTATGGAAATACTGTACTGGAATACCGTGTGTAAGCAAAATAATGTTACTGTGTATTTGCATACTCGACGATACAAGCACCATTGAACCTTTGAACCACAAGCATCTGTCTTCTGTTCCTAAACCAGTTCTGAATGATTGCAAAGTGTTTCCTCTCCTTCACAGTCTCTTCCAACAGAAAAGAGGAAATGACCATCCACTATCCACTTCTATTGGCCTTGGGCCAATGGAACTGAGTTTGACTGAACTTGTTGAATGAGAAACAGATAACGTCGCCCCTGGGCAGAGAAAGGGTGTGAAAAATCAGCTGGGATCCCCCGCAGTCACCGCTCTAATAAGCACGACAGCACAGTTCCAGCGGTGTTGAATTCAGAAGTGGAAACAGAGAATATTTCGCAGCTGCTGAGTGCTCTGCAGCCGTTTTTGTTTTGGAAACTGTGGTAGGTGGTCAACTTGGCTCGCACTTGGGCAGGCTGATGGCGAAAGTGTGCGCGCACACGTGAGGCCTCCTCTCCCTGCGCGACTAGTGTACCGTGACTGAAGCCTGTGCTAAAATCAGGATGCATTGCGGTGTTACAAGAGATGTTTCAGAGTTAACTCCCACAGCCCCAGCCTCCTCTACTGGAGAGCACTGGGCCAACAGGATGGTGTCCGCACATATTAACAGTAATTAAGCAGAGGCTCGTTCTTGCACCGAGGTAAAAACAGACGCAGAATGCAAAATATAACCCGATCATAGGCCGTAACTTAATGTAATTCCTGTGTTTTTACATTTGTATGTCTTGTTGTCATCTTCCCTCAGCTAACAATGATCTATTCAACATTTCCCTTCAACTTCGTCCCTTTTGATCGCTCATTTTCACGCCTGACCCTTCCATATCTGTCGTTTCCCTCTCTCCTGGCTGAAGGAGGGGCTCGACCCAAAAGGTTGCCCATTCCTTCTCACCAGAGATGCTGCCTGTCCCGCTGAGTTACTCCAGCATCTTGTGCCTATCTTCTTTAAAAATGAAACACGGGTTTAGCCCATGGTGTTGGAGCCAAAAGGCCGGCACACTTAATGTCGGTGTTTGGAGAAAAATAGCAGCATCCTCCATCAAAGATGTGACTGAAAAATATCCAGAGACTCAAAAGAAATATATTGGTCAGCAAGGATTTCAATATTGGTCACGCCTGAGAATTCTTATTGAATCTTTCTCACAGAGATAAGAGTTATGCAGTTGGAAGATTTCATCTGGATTTCTGAAATATGTTTGGAAAGGTACAACCCGGTGGACTAATGATACGAAGACTAGAATCAGAGAACGGAGGTTGGCTGTGAAACAGAAAACACGGAACGAGGGGTGAAGGTGGTCACTTGGATTGGCAGACACTGGGTTCTAGTGCTCCACCGACGTCAATACTGGAGTCACTCCAGTTCCCATTTAATGCTGGAGTCACGCTGGTTCCCCTCAATACTGGAGTCTCTGATCCTACTCAATACTGGAGTTGCCCAAATTCCCCCCAATACTGGAGTCATTCCAATCCCCCGCAATACTAGAGTCACACTGGTTTCCATTCAATACTTGAATCAGCCCAGTTCCCATTCAATGCTGGAGTTACTCCGTTTCCGCTCAATACTGGAGTCACTTTGGTGTCCCCCCAATACTGGCGTCACTCCTATTCACTTCAATACTGGAGTCACTCTGATTCGGATCATTAGTGGAGTCCTAATAAGTGCTTGAACAGTGGAGAGGAGAATGGGGTACACCTGTAGTGATCAATAGAAGTAACATTGCTGGGTAGATGGTTATAAATGAGTTAAAACATGCTCCAGAGGGACTGTAATTGAAAACAGAGAGGCTTTGTTAAACCGGTATAGAGCCCTGGTTGGACTACTCAGTATGGTGGTTCTCGTCATATAATAAACAGCATCCAGACATATTAAACACACACACGAGTTACATTTACCTGGATGGATTAAATATGCAGCAGCATATTTTTCTGAAGAATGAAAAATGAAGTGTTTAATGTTTAAGAAGGAACTACAGATCCTGGAATATCGAAGGTAGACACAAGTGCTGGAGAAACTCAGCAGGTGCAGCAGCATCTACGGAGCGAAGGAAATAGGCAATGTTTCGGGCCGAACCCCTTCTCAGACTGATGGAGGGTGGGGGGGGGAGGCGTGGAGAAGAAAGGAAAAAGGAGGAGAAGCACGAGGTCTGAGGGAGAGCTAGGAAGGGGAGGAGACAGACAGCAAGGGCTAACGAAATTGGGAGAATTCAATGTTCAGGCCACCAGGATGCAGACTGCCCAAGCGGAACATGAGGTGCTGTTCCTCCAAGTTCCGGTGTTTTAATGATGTGGGCGTGGAGAGGATGCTTCCCTTTGTCGGGTGAGAATGTGGGCACAGACGGAAATAGAACAGAATCTTTTAGAGTGCTGAGAGAATTTTCCCAGAAGGTTACGATGTGGAACTTGCAACCAGTGTGAGAATGTCCAATAGTACCCAAGTACAGTGGGATTCTTCGCTTACACACACTTCAGTACAAATCTAATCATACACCAGCACAATCATATGTACATAAATACATACATGCAAGAATAGTAGACGTCACAGAGGCTGTAAGCAAGTTGCTGCAATAATGTCCTCACACATGTGTACGAAGGACAGCGGATGCTGGTTTACACCAAAGATAGACACAAAATGCTGGAGTAATGGGCCTGTCCAACTTAGGCTATTTTTAGGTGACTGTCATAGTCGTAGCAGGTCGCCGAAAAACCATAAAATTTGAAATAGAATCTTTTTTTTTCACTTTAACAAAAAAAAAGAAGTCAGCACCGACGACAACCTAATGCCCCTGTCCCACTTGGGAAACCTGAACGGAAACCTCTGGAGACTTTGTGCCCCACCCAAGGTTTCCGTGCGGTTCCCGGAGGTTTTTGTCAGTCTCCCTAATGGTCGAAAGTGGTTTCCATTTAAAAAATCGGTAATTTTTTAGTCGAAGCCGGTTGCGATGCTAGTTGAAGGTGGTTGCCGGAGGACGAAAACCTCCGGGAACCGCACGGAAACCTTGGGTGGGCGCAAAGTCTCCAGAGGTTTCCGTTCAGGTTTCCTAAGTGGGACAGGGGCATAAGTCACCTGGCGACAACTACGACAGCACCTACGTCAGGAGAAGTCAAGCTACGCTCATTGGCGTCAACCCCACTGTCGCCGAATGTCTCCGAAAATCCAGCGGCGACCAGAAAGACGCTACGACTCTTTGGGCGACTGAGGAGATTACTCACGACCATACAGGCGACACCCCGGTGACCATGTGGCGACAGCATAGTCACCAGCAGTTGCCTTAAAAATCACCAAAGTGGGACAGGCCCATACCTCAGAGGGACAGGCAGCATCTCTGGGTAGAAGGGACGGGTGACTTTTCAGGTCGAGACCCTTCTTCAGACTGAGAGTCGGGGGGAGGGAGACACAATATGGACCGGAGCCCACGCAGGTCATGCGGAGAACGCGCAAACTCCGTACAGACAAGCACCCGTAGTCAGGATCGAACCTGGGTCTCTGACGCTGTGAGGTAGCAACTCTATACCGCTGCGACACCGCATCGCAGGGTGAGGGCATGAGAGGGGTTTCGGGTAGTTTGCGAGGTGATGGTCTCCCTCCACTGCTTAGACAATGCCTCCACGTGCACCCGAAGCATGGACTCAGTACCATCCCCAATACACCTCCAGCTAGAGAATAGAGTCCTTCAACATGGAAACAAGCCCTTCACCCCAACTCATTCATCCTAACTAAGCTAACCATCTAAGCTAGTTCCATTTGCCCACTTTCGCCGGTATCCCTCTAAACCTATCGATTAACGATCCAAAAACCTGTCTTCATCAAAAGGATGGCTGTGGAGAGAGTCAAAGACTGACTCTCTCCACAAGAGTGTGCAGGATAGTGTTAATGGTTCGCTGGTTGGAGTAGACTCGGTGAGCGAAGGGCTGTTTCCACGCTATATCTCTAAACGAAACTAACGTTAAAACTAAATTAAGCATGTGTCCGCTCAATTGGTGTCCCATGGTCCGTATCCCTACAGTATGACCCCGTAATAAGTGCCTCCACTGTAAATGCCTAGTAAATGTCCCCGCAGCCTGTGTGCCCATAATTGAGGCAGTGCAGCGTAGGTTCGCGATATTGATCCCTGGGATGGCAGGACTGTCATTGGAGGAAAGGTTGAAAAGACTAGGCTTGTATTCACTGGAGTTTAGAAGGATGAGGGGGCATCTTATAGAAACATATAAAATTATAAAAGGACTGGACAAGCTAGATGCAGGAAAAATGTTCCCAATGTTGGGCGAGTCCAGAACCAGGGGCCACAGATTAGAATAAAGGGGAGGTCATTTAGGACTGAGCTGAGAAAAAACGTTTTTACCCAGAGAGTTGTGAATTTATGGAATTCCCTGCCACAGAGAGCAGTGGAGGCCAAATCACTGGATGGATTTAAGAGAGAGTTAGATAGAGCTCTAGGGGCTAGTGGAGCCAAGGGATATGGGGAGAAGGCAGGCACAGGTTATTGATAGGGGACGATCAGCCATGATCACAATGAATGGCGGTGCTGGCTCGAAGGGCCAAATGGCCTCCTCCTGAAACTATTATCTATGTTTCTATGTTTCTATGTAATTAGTGTTCCCACAGGTAGAGTCCTCACAACAAGCACATCCACCGCTAAAGCCTTGATCGCAAACAGCTCCATGTCATGGTGCCGGGACTCCTTCCAAATGCAGATCCTTATCATAGCAACAACAAAATCAATCATTCATTTCATCAACCACATGTATATTCCACAGTTGACACGTGGGATTTGAAACTGTCCTCAAATTATTACTCCCGCACTCTGATTACTGGTCCTGTAACAAGATTCTGCTCCACAGCCATTCAATCAAAGCTGCGCAGCACTCCATGGCTCTTCCACGGAGTAAATACACTGCACACGGTAAATGGCTCGACTGTAATCATGTATTGTCTTTCTGCTGACTGGTTAGCACGCAACAAAAGCTTTACACGTGACAATAAACTAAACTGCAACTCTCCTTGAACTCTTGTAAGCCCACATCATTTCTCCCCACGACGCTCCTTAGATAATAAGCTGCATAAATAATACATTATGAGCTGCAATAAATCTTATTTATTTGTTCCTGTGTGACATTGAGCTGCGAAAAATGGTCAAACGGTTGAGGTGCAGGTGGTAACCCCAGATTTGAGGTGGACACAAAGTGCTGGAGTAACTCAATAACAGTTGGGAAGAAACTGTCCTGAAATCTGGAGCTGTGTGTTTTCTCACTTCTGGAGAGAGGAGAGGAGAGGAGAGGAGAGGAGAGGAGAGGAGAGGAGAGGAGAGGAGAGGACAGGAGAGGAGAGGCAGCTTTAAGGAGAGGAGAGGCGGCTTGAAGGTGCAGTCATGCTTCATGAGAGTCGGGTAGAGGTGTCAGTAGCGCTCTGAGGGAGGGCTTGGTCTTTCCCACTGAGCCTCCACATCACGTGCCAGCTGCCCAACAATGCTCCTACTGCCGTAGTTTCAAGAGTCAATGAATGATAAAACCGTCAATTATCAGTTGGTTCGGCAACTTGAGCGCCCTGGAGAGGAAAAGACTACAAAAAGTAGTAAACACTGCCCAGTCCATCATCGGCTCTGACCTTCCTTCCATCGAGGGGATTTATCGCAGTCGCTGCCTCAAAAAGGCTGGCAGTATCATCAAAGATCCACACCACCCTGGCCACACACTCATCTCCCTGCTACCTTCAGGTAGAAGGTACAGGAGCCTGAAGACTGCAACAGCCCGGTTCAGGAATAGCTACTTCCCCACAGCCATCAGGCTATTAAACCTGGCTCGGACAAAACTCTGAACATTAATAGTCCATTATCTGTTATTTGCACTTATCAGTTTATTTATTCATGTGTGTATTTACGTATATAATGGTATATGGACACGCTGATCTGTTCTGTAGTCAATGCCTACTATGTTCTGTTGTGCTGAAGCAAAGCAAGAATTTCATTGTCCTATCAGGGACACATGACAATAAACTCTCATGAACTTGAACTTGAACTAGACTTGATAACCAGACCATCTTTCACCGCAACCAAAATAAAGTATATAGGAAAGATAGACGCAAAGTACTGGAGTAACTCAGCAGGTCAGGCAGGATCTCTGGAGAAAGTGGATTGGTGACGTTTCAGGTTGGGACCCTCCATCAGATTCCTTCAGGATCCAAAGTTACTCCAGCACTTTTTGTCTATCCTTGGTGTCGATCAGCATCAGCAGTTCTTTGCTTCCACGTTTTCTCCAATATCAGGCAGTTTGTGATCTGGATTGTACAGTGCGCGGATTAGCGGGGAGGATAACACTGTACCCTGGCCAAGGCTGCAAGAAATGACAGGGAATTGTTGACGCAGCCCAGGCCATCACACAAACCAACCTCCCTTCCATTGACTCCATCCACACCTCACGCTGCCTCGGCAAGGCCAGCTGTATCATCAAGGACGAGTCGCACCCCAGCCACTCCCTCTTCTCCCCTCTCCCATCGGGGAAGAGGTACAGAAGTGAGAAAACGCACACCTCCAAATCCAGGGACAGTTTCTTCCCAGCTGTTATCAGGCAACTGAATCATCCCCCCACAACCAGTAAAAAGCAGGCTATCATGTGTAATTAACTCCACGCTTGCGGTAGTTACTACATTCAGCTGATTTGCTGCCTTACCCAAGGATACAACAGCGATATCACTTCAAAAGACATCATTACTGTTCCCTGAAGAAGGGTCTCGACCCGAAACGTCGCCTATGTCCTTCGCTCCTTAGATGCTGCTGCACCCGCTGAGTTTCTCCAGCCTTTTGTGTAACCCTCATTATTGTTAAAGATCTTTGGGGCTTTCTGAGGCTGAGACACTTCAGAAACCCAAGTCCTTTTAACTTAGTCCATATTAGAGTGAATCAGACGATATTGCCACAAGTCACCTGCAAGGCCCTGGTCTCAGCTGCCAAGACATCCATGCTGGTTGCTTACAATTAAAATAAAAGTAGCAATAAGACGCACTTAAGCACAAGTATGCCTCGATCTAAACCAAACCCTGTGACAGCAAACTCTTTCACAGGCTGAACCACTCTGCTTGAGAAGACGAGGGTTACACGTGGCTAGAGCTGACAAGGTCGGTGTTGTTGGCAGCGGTGGAGAGCTGGTAGCCGCAGACGAGAGTCAAAGAAGATCCGTTTCCAGGCTGTGGTGCCCACCAGAGGCTGCTGCGGTTGACAGAGTTGCTGGAGGCACTGCACTAATCCAAAACTTGAAACAATTCCAATTACTGCAAAGAAAGTTCTTCCTGTAACCGCGGGCTCCACCTTGTTGCTGCCCAGATCAGGAACCTGCCCGACATCTGCCGTCTCTCAGCCTCCTCTCACCGCTGGGCTGCACAGATGCCGTTGCTTTGCCGACCACCACCAGCCCGCAGTGACAGGAACAAGCCGTACATCTGACCAGTGGCTGGAAGGGGCTGCCGCTCTGAACTGTGACAACTCTCCTTTGAGCAGGCAAGGCTGACAATTCCGCCTCGGCCTACGCGATCTCCCGGTTGCCAAACACTTTAACTCCCCATCCCATTCCCACACTGACCTTTCTGTCCTGGGCCTCCTCCACAGTCAGACGTAGATTGGAGGGCCGGCCTCATATTTCCCTTGAGCAGCTCACACCCCAGCGGTATGAATATTGACTTCTCTAACTTCAAGTAAGCCTTGCACCCCCTCTCACCATCCCACCCCCACACATGTAGTGCTACTAGTTTCACTGTCCTCCTGTTTAGTTCTTCTGTGTGTAATCCCCATTATCACGTGTCCAACAGCCAACAATCACCTCCATTTCATTGATTAACGTTGCTTTTTGCATCTCTTCCCTTCATTTCTCCTAAATGCCATCTACATCTCTCGTTCCCTCTCCCCTGAATCTCGCTCTGAAGAAAGAAGGGTCTGGACCTGAAAGGCCACCGAGGCCTCTCTCCAGAGACGCTGCCTGACCTGCTGAGTTTAGTTTAGTTTAGTTTAGAGATGCAGCGCGGAAACAGGCCCTTCGGCCCGAGTCCGCACCGACCAGCGATCCCCACACATTAACGCTATCCTACACACACTAGGGACAGTTTTACACTTGCACCAATCCAATTAACCTACAAACCTGTACGTCTTTGGAGTGTGGGAGGTAAGCGAAGATCTCAGAGGGTAAATCCACGTGGGTCACGGGGAGAACGTACAAACTCCGTACAGACAGCGCCCACAGTCGGGATCGAACCCGGGTCTCTGGCGCTGTGAGGGCTGTAAGGCAACAAATCTGCCGCTGCGCCACTGTGCCGCCCTGGTCGTCGTGGTTACTGCGACGTCTCTAGGGCCTGTCCCACTTAAGGGGACTCTTTAGGCGACTGCCAGGGACTAGTTTTAATGGAATTCGCCTACCACACCCGGCGGCAACCTACGACAGCAACAAATTGTCGCCACTCTCGCTGAACGTTTTTCAACACATTGAAAATTTTGCGGCAGTTGCCTGTAGTCGCCCAAAAAGTGGCCTAAGTGGGACAGGCCCTTTAGTTACTCCAGCTTTTCGTGTTTGTCTCCGTGAATTCCTCATCTGGCTGCAGGACGGCAACGCGCCTCTCTCTCCTGAGCAAAGGGGAGCAACTATAGCATTGGCAAAATACGGTGCTGTGGGAACCCGCTGAATCAGCACTAGGCTGCACCCAGTAGCCCCCCCCCACCCCCCCGGTCATGCCTGGCCATGGGTGATGCATCCTAGTTTGCAGGTGATGTGTGGTCGGATGCAAGCCTGGGCGATGTCATATGGAGGACAGGCTGTTGCCCATGCAGCACGTCTTCCTCTCCACGTCGCTGATCGATCCAAAGGAACAGCAGGGCCGTTACAGTTTGGCACCAGCGCTGTCGCAGGAGCTGCCAGAGCGAGGTTGGAGACAAGGGGCTCCGACTCCGGATTTTTTTGAGGTTTACTCCTGGAGCCTTTTCCACGACCGGATATGGCCACAAGGCAGTGGAGGTTTTAAATCAGGGTTTTCCCTCTCCTAGATGGACCGCATTCCCAGGCTGACGAGCCCCATCTGCCCGAGACTCGTGGGGGCGGGAGCATCTACCTTCCCGTGCAGGTCTATAGCTCCTGCCCACTGCCCACAGCGCAGGCGAATCAAAGCCCATAATTGAAAATTAAACTGTTCATTGCTAGACACACAGTTAAATTTCATTCACAATTGCATTTATTGATGCATTCCTGAATGACAATAAAGTTTTGATTGATTGATGGGTCAATGAACTGAAATATTTGGCTACCGGCAGGGCAGTGGGGAAGAGAGTGGAGGAGGAGAAGTCCAAGGATGCTGGGCATGGGATGGTGGCTGGAAGGATCGCCAGCAGGAATGAAGTCCGCAGCTTTGGCGATGTGCTGCCACTTCTCATGGGGATGCGTAAGGCAAGAGCTTCATCTGGGCTGTTTACCCCGTCGACAGCTGCAGAATGGATGAATGGGAGTGCAGCTTAATGAGGCATCCGCTTGCCTTGACATCGCCCATCTGCTGCCCGTCTCCTTGCCATCGTCCATCAGCCTGAGCTGGCAGTGACCGAACAAGAATGGAGTCGGGAGCCCCGGCTGCCAGCTCCAGTCACAGTGGCAGCGCGGGTGTAGCATCAACATCGGGCTCTCCAGCAGTACAGCCGGACATGCTTCTGAACCTTCTCTCTCCCCCACCCCCTCTACCCCTCCCCCCCTGCTCTCCCCCCTTCTCCCTTCCCCACCCCCACCCTAGACATCCTACACGTCCACTGCTCGCATCCCACCTCTGTTATCAGACCCATTTGTAAAAAGGTCTAAGCCCAGCAGATGCTGCCTGACCCGCTGAGTAACTCGGTCCACCCTTCCTTGGTCATCTGTTGCCGGCCCTGCTTTGTTTCGACCTTTTTCTACCTCCAGTTTCCTCCCCTTTACTTCCACCCTGGAGAAGGGCTCCGACCCGAAAACCTCACCCATTCCTTTTCACCAGAGATGCTGCCTGGCCCGCTGGGTTACTCCAGCACTTTGTGTCTACCTTCCCAGAGCAAGGTTGAACCATGCATGTGAGACTACAGCAACAAGGAACTGCGGACGCAGGTCTACACAAAAGGACTCAGTGGGTCAGGCTGGATATCTCTGGTAAAAATGGATAGGTGACGTTTCGGGACTGGATCCTTCTTCAGACTTCTTTGGAAATACAGACTTGGGTCCCGTATCAAAGGAAGGATGTGCTGGCGTTGGACAGGGTTCGGAGGAGGTTTTTGAGATTGGTCCCAGGGATGAGTGGGCTGTGAATGACCAGCGTTTGACGGGACTGGGCCTGGAGTCGCTGGCGTTCAGAAGGCTAAGGGGGTACCCCTTTGAAACTTACTGTATAGTGAAAGGCCTGGATAGAGTGGATGTGGAGAGGAAGATTTCCCTTGTGGGAGAGACTAAGGCCAGAGGGCACAGCCTCAGAATAAAAGGACGAACCATTAGAGAGGAGATGAGGAGGAATTTATTTAGTCAGAGGGTGGTGAATCTGTGGGATTCATTGCCACGGACAGCTGTGGAAGACAAGCCAATGGATATTTTTAAGGGAGAGATTGACAGATTCTTGATTAGTACCAGTGCCAAGCGGAGAAGGCAGGAGAATGGGGCTAGGAGGGAGAGATAGATCAGCCATGATTGAATGGCGGAATAGCTCCTATGACTTAGGAACGTATGAAACATCGTCTAACCATATTTCCACAGATGCTGCCTGGCCCGCTGAGTTTGTCCAACACTTTGTGTGTACAAGAGAGTGCAGATGCTGCAATCTTCAGCAAACACAAAACAAAATGCTGGAGGATCTGCATTAAAAAAAAATCTTCGGGCCTCACTCACCCAGACCTGCATAAAAAAATTCATTCTTCAGAGAACGGGGATTCCCCTCCCCCACTATAGATGAGGCTCGCACCAGGGTCTCCTCCATACCCCGCAACACTGCCCTCTCTCCCCATTCCCCCACTCACAACAAGGGCAGAGTCCCCCTGGTCCTCGCCTTTCACCCCACCAGCCAGCACATACAACACATAGTCCTCCGCCAGTTTCGCCACCTCCAACGTGACCCCTCCACTCGCCACATCTTCCCATCTCCCCCCGTCTGCCTTCCGCAAAGACCACTCCCTCTGCAACTCCCTTGTCAATTCTTCCCTTCCCTCCCGCTCCACTCCTTCCCCGGGCACTTTCCCTTGCAACCGCAAGAGATGCTACACTTGTCCCTTCACCTCCCCCATCCACTCCTTTCAGGGACCCAAGCAGTCCTTCCAGGTCCAACAGAGGTTCACCTGCACCCCCTCCAACCTCATCTACTGCATCCGTTGCTCCAGATGCCAGCTGATCTACATCGGTGAGACCAAGCGGAGGCTTGCCGATTGTTTCGCCGAACACCTCCGCTCGGTCAGCAATAACCAACCCGACCTCCCGGTGGCTCAGCACTTCAACTCCCCCTCCCATTCCGTATCCGACCTCTCGGTCCTGGGCCTCCTCCACGGCCAGAGTGAGCAACACCGCAAGTTGGAGGAACAGCACCTCATATTCCGCTTGGGGAGTCTGCATCCTCTGGGCTTAAACATTGAATTTTCTCAATTCTGTTGACCCAGACTGCCTCCTCCCCTTCCCACCTCTCCCTCAGCCCTCGGGCCCTGGCATTCCCTCTCTTTCACACTACAAACAGCTTACAATGGCCTGTTTCCTTTATCATCGATACTTTTTTGCATATCTTTCATTCATTGTTCTTTATCTCTCCACATCACCGTCTATATCTTTCGTTTCCCTGATCCCTAACCAGTCTGAAGAAGGGTCTCAACCCGAAACGTCGCCTATCTCCTTCGCTCCTTAGATGTTGCTGCACCCGCTGAGTTTCTCCAGCTTTTTGTGTAATCCACCTATCACTTGCAAGGCTTTGCTTCACCCCTACTCTTTTCCCACTTTATTGCCATCAGTCTGAAGAAGGATCCTGACCTGAAACATCATCTGTACAATTCCCTCCACAGATGCTGCCTGACCCACTGAATTCCCCCAGCACCTTGTATTTTGTACTTATACAAACAGAAATACTGTGTAGATACAGTGCAAAAGGAGGCCTTTCGGCCCATCAGCTCGATCCAACAAGCCCAATCTCACTCATACAGATGTTCAGTGAAAAACTTTGTTTTGCAAACAATCTAAACATATCAGATTTAACTATACCTATATACGATCTAGTCATACTCAGGGCCTTGACAGATAAGGGTGGCACGGTGGTGCAGTGGTAGAGTTGCTGCCTTACAGCACCTGAGACCCGGTTCGATCCTGACTACGGGTGCTGTCTGTACGGAGTTTGTACGTCCCCCCTGTAACCTGCGTGGGCTTTCTATGGGATCTCCGGTTTTCTCCCGCCCTCCAAAAATATACAGGTTTGTAGGTTAATTCTTGGTATAAATGTAAATTGTCCCGAGTGTGTGTAGGATAGTGTCAATGTACGGGGATCGTTGGTCGGTGCGGACACGGTGGGCCGAAGGGCCTGTTTCCGCTCCGTATCTCTAAACTCAGTAATGAAGCAGAAGCACGGCTAGCTGATCAGATTCCCCAATATGTGGTCGAGGAACAGAGCGGTGGGCGATTTGTATTGATGTGTAGCGGTGATCGAGGGTGTTCTGCCCCCTGGTGGGACAAGAGACGTGCTGGTAGTACTTTGGTTGTGCACCCCTGGGGTTGTCTTGATTGAAGTCTCCAGCTACAAGGACCAGGGCTTCAGGGTGTTTTGTCTCGAGGCTGTTGATAGTGGAGTTGTGGCGTTGCCCACAGCTAACACCGGCCGGATTCCTTTATCATCGTTACGCTTTTGCACATCTTTCATTCATTTGTTCTCTATCTCTCTGCATCACCATCTATATCTGTAGTTTCCCTTTCCCCCCGACTCTCAGTCTGAAGAAGGGTCTCGACCCAAAACGTCACCCATTCCCTTTGTCCAGGGATGCTGCCTGACCCGCTGAGTTACTCCAGCTTTTTGTATCTATCCCCAGCGATAGAGCTGCTGCCCCACAGTGCAAGGGACCCAGTTTTGATCTTGACTAGGGGTGTTATTTGCGCAGAGTCTGTACATTCTCCCTGTGGCCGGGTGGGTTTCCTCCAGGTCCTCCCATTTTCTCCCATTCCCAAAGAGGAGCTCGCAGGTTAATTGGCCTCAGTAAATTGACCCAATGAGAAAGTGGGATAACATTTTGATCGATGATCAGTCCGGAGATGCTGCCTGGCCCGCTGCGTTACTCCAGCACTTTGTATCTATCTTTGGTATAAACCAGCATCTGCAGTTCCTTATTTCTATGTAATCCTCATGCTAGGAGAGGCCACAAAGCAGCAAGTTGTGAATGTAAACACGATTAGATTAGAACTCTGCTTCCAATGTAACATCAACTCAACAGAACTGACCCCTCATAAAGAATCAACAAGAATGGCATGACCCGAATGCCAGAGACCCGGGTTCGATCCTGACTACGGGTGCTGTCTGTGCGGAATTTGTACGTTCTCCCCGTGACCTGCGTGGGTTTTCTCCGAGATCTTCAGTTTCCTCCCACACTCCAAAGACGTACAGGTCTGTAGATTAATTGGCTTTGTATAGTGGGCCTGTCCCACTTACGCAACTTTTTTGGCGACTGACGGCACCGGTCAATGGTCGTTGCAAGTTGCTGAAAATGTTCAACAGGTTCAAAATCCAGCGGCGACCAGAACAAGGAACGGCTCTTTGGGTGACTACTCACGACCATACAGGCTTCACCCCGTGACACGTCACCAGGGTGTCACCCTTATGGTCGTGAGTCGTCTCCTCAGTCGCCCAAAGAGTCGTACCGTCTTTCTGGTCTCCGCTGGAATTTCAACATGTTGCAAATTGTCGATGACCTGCAACGACCTATGACGGGTGCCGGCAGTCACCGAAAAAGTTGCGTAAGTGGGACAGGCCCATAAATGTAAATTGTCTCTAGTGTGTGTAGGATAGTGCTGGTGAACAGGGATCGCTGGGCGGTGCAGACTCGGTGGGCCAAAGGCTCTTTTTCCGCGTTGTATCTCCAAACTAAACTAAACTAAACGCAAATTCCCACAATATTTCAGGTTTCATGGGATTTACTTTCTGTAGCGTCTGTGGTATAGTATGTGACTGCTGGAGTTTAAGCTCCAAATCATTGTAGGTTTGGCACAGTGGTGCAGCAGGGAGAGCTGCTACCTCACAGCACCAGAGATCCAGGTTCAATCCTGACCTTGGGTGCTGTCTGTGTGGAGTTTGTTCATTCTCCAGGTGACCACGTGGGTTTCATCGAGCACTACGGTTCCCTCCTACATCCCATAGACGTGCTGGTTTGGAGGTTAATGAGCACGCTGGGAGTTGGCCCCAGCATGTAGGGAGTGGATGAGAAAGTGGGGTAAGAGTGTGAAAGGGTGAGCGGTGGTCGGCGTGGACTCTGGAAGCTGAAATATCTATGATGTACCTTTCAACTTACTCAATGATCAATATAAAGCAACACTGGATTGGACCCATTCCATTATGGGGAAAGTTATCTTTGACAAGCTGTTCAGTCTAAGGAGAGATTCAGTAGACATTTTAAAGGATTTAGAATACAATAGATTCTGCGGAATGGCATGCTTTCAGAGTGAGGCCAAAGGCAAATTGGAGCAACAGTACCGCATGTTTCGTTTGAGCAGCTTACGACCCAGTGGCATGACTTTAGATTTCTCTAACTTCAACTAACCCAAGCATCCCCCCTCTCTGTATCTCTCCCCTGCCCAGGTCGTAGCTTCACCTCCCCCATCCACTCCTTTCAGGGACCCAAGCAGTCCTTCCAAGTCCAACAGAGGTTCACCTGCACCTCCTCCAACCTCATCTACTGCATCCGTTGCTCCAGATGCCAGCTGATCTATATCGGTGAGACCAAGCGGAGGCTGGGCGATCGTTTCGCCGAACACCTCCGCTCGGTCCGCAATAACCAACCTGACCTCCCGGTGGCTCAGCACTTCAACTCCCCCTCCCATTCCGTATCCGACCTCTCGGTCCTGGGCCTCCTCCACGGCCAGAGTGAGCAACACCGCAAGTTGGAGGAACAGCACCTCATATTCCGCTTGGGGAGTCTGCATCCTCTGGGCTTAAACATTGAATTTTCTCAATTCTGTTAACCTTGGCTGCCTCCTCCCCTTCCCACCTGTCCCTCAGCCCTCGGGCCCTGGCATTCCTTCTCTCTCTATCTCTCTCCCCCACCCAAGTCGCACTAGCTTCACATTTTCACACTACAAACAGCTTACAATGGCCTGTTTCCTTTATCATCGATACTTTTTTGCATATCTTTCATTCATTGTTCCTTATCTCTCCACATCACCGTCTATATCTCTCGTTTCCCTGATCCCTGACCAGTCTGAAGAAGGGTCTCGACCTGAAACGTCGCCTATCTCCTTCGCTCCTTAGATGCTGCTGCACCCGCTGAGTTTCTCCAGCTTTTTGTGTAACCCTCGATTCTCCAGCATCTGCAGTTCCTTCTTTAACACGAAGCTTCAAAGTCGTCTTGTTGAGTCTCACTGTCGATAATTGGTTTTCACCTAGCCCACAGCTAACAATAGCTTGTTTCCTTTATCATCGTTTATTGCATACCTTTCATTTATTTGTTCTATACCTCTCCATATCAAGGTCTATATCTCTCGTTTCCCTTCCCCCTGACTCTCAGTCTGAAGAAGGGTCTCGATCCGGAACGTCACCTATCCCTTTTCTCCAGAGATGCTGCCTGTCCCACTGAGTAACTGCAGCTTTTGGTGTCTATCTTCCAGCATCTGCATTTCCTTCCTGCACATGCTATTGCACAATGGACAGTGTATCTTGTTAGCAGTTGTGTTGATAATAATGTTCCCTAGTATTTGTTTCTTGTACTCAATATAAAGCTACGAGTGTAACTCTAACACTAATTATCTTCAGTCTGATCGCATTCCGTCAGCTCCTGCTGAATGAGTTCCCTTCCCATTACAGAGGGCAGACTGACACTGGTAAGCCTGATCCAGGACCAATAATCCCACTGCAATAAAGCAGAGAGTCCAGCACAGGATAGTATGCCCACATAGTATGTGCCAAGATTGATACAGCGTGGAAACAGGCCCTTTGGCCCAACTTGCCCACACTGACCAACATGTCCCAGGTACACTGGTCCCACTTGCCCGCGTTTCGTCCCTATCCAAACCTGTCCTATCCATGTACCTGTCCAACTGTTTCTTAAATGTTGCGATAGTCCCAGCCTCAACTTCCTCCTCTGGCAGTTCGTTCCATACACCCACCACCCTTTGTGTGAACAGGTTACCCTATTCAATGTTTTCCCCTTCACCTTAAACCTATGACCTCTGGTCCTCGATTCCCCGACTCCCATATCCATGTGCCAATCCAAAACTCTCACAAATTCTGCTAACTACGCTACCTCCCGGCTCCACCACCATTGGCAGTGGTGCTGCGTTTCGTTGTCTCTGTACTGTACACTGCACAATGACAATTAAAGATTGAATTGGATCAAATTGAATTCCTGGCACCCACCAGTCTCTGTGTAAAAAATCTGCCCCGCACATGGCTCGATGGGCCGAATGGCCTCCACCTGCACCTATTTTCTATCTCCTTTAAACTTTGCCCCTCTGGTCTTTTACAATTCCACCCAGGAAGAAGGTTCTGACTGTAGTATCCTTCAGAGACTTGCTTGAGGGCAGCACCGCTGCCTCATAGCATAGAGACCCGGGATCGATCCTGATCTCGGGTGCTGTCTCTGTGGAGTTTGTACGCTCTCCTGTGACTGCGCTGATTTCCTCCGGGTGCTCTGGTTTCCTTCCACATCCCAAAGACGTGCGGATTTAGAGGTTAATTGGCCTTTGTAAATTGCTGCTAGTGGATGAGAAAGTGGGATAACATTGAACTAGTGTGAATGTGTGATCAATGGTTAGCATGGCCTGTTTCCATGCTGCTTCCCCGAGACAAAGCTAAACTTGGTCATCGAGGTTGGAATGCCATGTCAGACTGAGGAAGGGCAGGGATGTTGAACCAAGTCTGCCCCCTCAGGAGGCTGTATAACACTCCATGGCACGACACAAAAGCATGCTGGGTATCTGCCTGAAGTTCTGGCCAACATGTATATCTTAACTACCGGTGCAATATCGATGTTGTCTGAGGCAGCCCTGTTAGGTGTAATATCACTTACAAGAGTGAGTACACTCCAAGGATTCAAATGCTGGGAATGATTTTACAATCTGCTATTCCTACATTCTTGCACTTAAGATAGACACAAAGTGCTGGAATAACTCAGCGGGTCAGACAGCAACTCTGAAGAAAATGGATGGGTAATGTTTCGAGTCGGGACCCTTCACATTTGTAGTTCCTTTCTACAAAGTATAAACCAGCATCTGCAGTTCTTTTCTACAGCATTTCTGAAGATTGGTTCCGACCTGGACTGTCACCCACGCGTCTACTCCAGAGATGCTGCCTGTCCCGCTGAGTTATTCCAGCACTTTGCGTCTATCTTTGGTATAAACCAGCATCTGCAGTTCCTTTCTACACGCTTGTAGTTATGCTTGATTGTGCCAGGTATAGTATAGCCTGAGACTGGATGTCACGTACTCCAACAGGCTTTGGAAGGATGATACTAGCCAGACACAGACAGGGAGAAACGCTGGAGCCAGGAGAACAAGGGAGTGCAGTGAAAACGGTCACATCATTGACGTCTGGTCGAAGCAGAGTTCAAGGTAACTTCATGGCTGAGGCAGTACTGCCTTGAGAAGATAAGGTGCCTGGAACGGACATATTGCAAAATAACTATAATAGGAAAGAGATATGAACAGGCAATGCAATTAATAATGCTCTAGTCTGATAAAGAACAAAGATGTGTTTCGTTTATTCAGCCGTTGGACGAGTGACAACTTGAAATGATTGACTTTAACATCATGAGAGCCATGGGTTAGAACAAAGGCTTCCTTTCGAGCATTGAAGGAAAGTTAGTACAATAGAAGGCTGGTCCAGGACATTGGGGGCGACAACCGGGGAAAAAGAAGGGCCCTGAGTCCGAAACTCAGAGAAAACGACTCCCGACCAACAGAGTGAATCTGGCCAATTCATTCATACGGGTAATATCGGAGACCATGTCACGAGTTTTGTGATTTAGTTTAAGACGCGATAAGTTGAAATAGTAAAGTAAATGAGAAGTTATTCGAAGCCAATTGTTTGCATGCGTGTTTAAGTTACTCGAGTGTTAATAAAGATGAAGTCATACAACATTTTGGTTTAGAGTTTTTGTTCGACACGTCAGGCAGCATCTCTGGAGAGAAGGAATGGGTGACGTTTCGGGACTGAAGAAGGGTCTCGACCCAAAACGTCACCCATTCCTTCTCTCCAGAGATGCTGCCTGTCCTGCTGAGTTAGTGTCTATCTTCTGGATAGAGTGGATGTGGAGAGGATGTTTCCACCAGTGGGAGAGTCTAGGACCAGAGCTCACAGCCTCGGTGTTAAAATAACAATGAAGGATGGCAATGATACCTCAGATAATGTCCTTCAGAGAAGGCGTCAAAGCAGAGATCAAAGAACGATCTGCTGGAGGAACTCAACAGATGAGGCAGCATCCGTGGAGGGGAATGGACAGTCAATGTTTTGGGTTGAAATTTTCACCCAAACTCAAACTGTCAACTTACTATTTCCCTCCACATACGCTGCCTGACCCGCTGAGTTCCTCCAACACTGTTCTACCACATATGTGGCACGGTGGCACAGCTATGGAGCTACTGCCTGACAGCACCAGAGACCTGGGTTCAATCCTGACTGCACAGAGTTTGTACCTTCTCCTCATGAGTTTTTCGTGCGAGGGTTTTCCCCAGGTGCTGTTTCCACGCAGTATCTCTAAACTAGACTAAAAGTTATTTATCCCAATATTAATATAATTCATTATTCAGTCACCAAGGAAATGAAATAGTTGCACCAGTTCAGTAATATTTGCACATTTTCTAATCGACATTAACTAATCAACAAGGCTTCAAGTTCACCTGCATACGGCTTGCAAATAGGCCTAATGAGATCACATGTCCAACAACAGTGTCTATTCCTCATTAGATAATTACTAACCAGACATTCAATTAGCTTAGTCTGGGATTTTAATTAGCCACTTGTGGTTGTGAATAATTTACTGACAACGGTGACTTCTCAGCACCGAACTAATCTCAAACCAGGTTTGTGTGTGAGAGAGGAGAGCGGCTCGACAAGTTTGATGCAGATGCAGATGTTGATGCTGATGCAGATGCAGATGCAGACGCAGATGCAGAGATGCTGCCTGTCCTGATCTTTCTCTTCAGAGATGCTGCCTGTCCCTCTGAGTTACTCCGGTATTTTGGGTCTATCTTCGGTTTAAACCAGCATCTGCAGTTCCTTCCCACACAAAGGCAGTATGGGGAATGAGTGATTTCAAAAAAATAGTGAGTCATAGAGTCATTCCAGTTTGGAAACAGGCCCTTCAGCCCAAATTTCCCACACCGGCCAACATGTCCATCTACACTAGTCCCACCTGCCTGCACTGTTGTTCCATGCCGTATGATTCTATGACTCCAAAGAGCTGTAGATTCTGGTTAACACAAATGGATCAAAGTGCTGGAGTAACTCAGCAGGTCAGGCAGAATCTCTGGAGAACAAGGATGGCTGACGGTTTGGCTCGGAGCCTTTTCAGCTCCAGACCTCCCCAGTGTGAGGAAACTTCCACAAGTGAAGATAGACACAAAATGCTGGAGTAACTCAGCGGGACAGGCAGCATCTATGGATAGAAGGAATGGGTGACGTTTCGGGTCGAGACCCTTCTTCACCTTCCAGGTGGGTATGCTGCTACCTGCCACATCCCAGGATGCGGGAGCGCTGAGGGACACGGAGTAACACCGGCATCACCCGCAGGCCGGGAAAAGAACGTGGAAGTCGGGCAGCCCAGTTCAGTCGGCACGACCCGACTCTCCACCACAGTAGGCCAGTGAGCTGCATGTTGGTAGGAGGTACGCGAAGGGGCAGGGTAGGCAAGACCCTGACTCCCTACCGCTTTCACCGGGACACCGGGCCAGCGGGAAGAAGGTGCGTAAAACTGTGCCCCCTTCAAAGGCACGTTCCCCTCTGTTCCAGGTCACCAGAGGGTGGACCAGGGGGAAAACCGCACCAAGGTCAACTAGCCCCGCTGCAGCGGTCGGCGTCGACATACCACCAGAACAGTCTGCCAGATCGCGGACTGGTGGTCGTACATACCAGTCGTGTGGCCCCGCAGCTGTGGCTGGCAGCGGCCTTGCGTCGCAGTCCCATAGAATCGAGACTGGCGGCAAGCGCATGTGGATGTCGGGGAGCCCCGCTGAGGCGGCTGGTCGCATGGCTCGAATGGAGCGTATGGTGGAGAGGCTACTCGAACGGGATCTCCTCCAACAAGAGCAGGTATCCCTAGGATCTAGGAGACACTCAGCAGCACCACCAAGTATCTCTCCCTCGTCAATGGGGAGTGCTAGGAGTCAGCAGTTAGCTGACTTTGAAGAGGGGTTGGCGCAAGAACCGGTGCCCGACATACCTGAAGAGGAACTACTGGAGGTAGTTGCAACACAGTATGAGATCAACTGTTTCTGCAAAAGCTCCATCCGGCCAACTCTCAACCCGAAATTTGCGGGTTTGTGCAAAGCTTCTGCTATGCCGCCACCGAGACAGCTGTTCGGTGAAGACCTGCCAAAGCAGGTCAAAGACCTAGACGAGGAGGCAAAAGCGGTCGGGTTAATGAAACCACCATCCTCAAACAGGCCACCGGCATATCTCAGACACCATCCCTACGTATCTACTAGGGCTCGGGGACAACCCGATAGGGCAACGAGAACCTATCCACCGGCCGCACCCTACCAGCAAAAGCCTTTTTTAGGGCAGGGCCAACAGCGACCAGCGTGGAAGATGCGCCAAACCCCCACCCCAGCAACACAACGAGCAACAAAATCCCAGAACGTCAGGCCCTGCCAGTAACCATGGAGGTAAGGGGGTCTGGTTCTCTTGAGAGTGCTGCATGTATAACCTCACAAGTAGGAGGAGATTGCATACATTCTGGGATGCATGGGGTTCTATAACTTCGGATTCCTTTATATTACAAATTATTCAGGGTTATGAGATTGAATTCATAAATGGACATCTTCTCCCACTCAACATGTACCTGACCGGAAATTTGCACTTTCTCACAAAGAAAAAGTGGAAGGACATGCGGAATTATTAAGGCTATACGCCAAGGGGGTAACAGAAAAAATGACGCATGAAACTCTTGAGTTTGTATCTAACATCTTTACCAAAACCAAAAAAGATGGTGGATGTCGTATCATAATTGATTTAACCCATTTGAATACCTTTGTACACTATACCCATTTCAAAATGGAGACATTTGAAACGGCTAAACAACTGATTTTGAGAGGGTGCATCATGGCCTGCATCGATCTAAAAGATGCATAGTATTCAGTACCTATACGGAAACATCATCAGAAATACTTAAAATATGTCTGGATGGAGCAGCTATGGCAATACAAAGCTCTATCTAATGAACTTACAACAGCCCCTAGGTTATTTACTAAAATTCTAAAACCAGTCTTGGCATCTCTAAGAAGACAAAACCACATAGTCATGGCATATCAAGATGACATCTTAATTATGGGAAGAACTTTGGAATTAGCCAAATTAGGAGTAACAGCTACCAAAACATTATTTGAGAAACTAGGATTTGTTATCCATCCAGACAAATCTAAGTTCGACCCTTCTGTGGTTATGGACTATCTGGGATTTACAATTAACACCAACCATATGATTGTCACTATCCCAGGGAGCAAAGCAACAGACATAATAGAGGCATGTAACAGCCTTGCTTGCACCAGGAAACCGACTATTAGACATGCTGCTAAGGCAATTGGAAAGCTTGTAGCTACATTTCCAGCTGCACAATTTGGCGCATTACACTATCAAAACTTGCAAAGAGCAAAAATCTTAGCATTAAAAGCAAATGCTGGACATTTTGACAAGCTTATGCAGCTGCCAAACAAGGTGCAAATTGAGCTACAATGGTGGATCAGCAACGTTTGTGATGGTTTCAAACCCATCATTATATCAAACCCATCAGTCATGTTACAAACCGACGCAAGCGCTCAGGGCTGGGGAGCTACCAACACTACTTCCAGTTGTGGAGGCAGATGGGATTTGCATGAGTCTACTCTTCTTCAATCACAAGGTATAAACTATTTGGAATTGCTGGGAGCATTTCACGGGCTGCGGGCTTACTGCACTAATCTGCATCATACGCACGTCCGTCTTCAAATAGATAATACCACTGTGGTGGCATATTTGAACCTTATGGGTGGTATCAAGTCAATATCTTGTGATGAATTGGTAAATTTAATCTGGCTCTGGTGTATTGAAAGAAATATTTGGATATCAGCTACGTACCTTCCGGGTAAGCTCAATACAGTGGCGGACACCAGGTCACGGGTATTCAATGACAACATCGAGTGGATGTTGAACCCCCAAATATTTGCTAATATTATAGCCAAGTACGGAACACCAGATATCGACCTCTTTGCGTCCAGGTTGAACCATCAGATACCAACATATATCTCTTGGGAACCAGATTCTGGGGCAGTGGCGATGGGCACGTTCTTGCTACATTGGGGGAAATGGTTTTTCTACGCATTTCCCCCATTCTGCCTCATCAGTCGGGTAGTGCAGAAAATAGAAATAGATTCTGCAACAGGTATTCTGATAATAGCCAACTTGCCCACACAACCATGGTACCCAGTGGTCCTCAACTTGATAAAGGAACCGTGGGCACAGGTTACCAAGTGCCCGAATTTGGTGACCAATCCCATAACAGGGGAATATCATCCATGCCATGTCATCTGAACCTGTTGGCTTGCAGGTTTTGAGGAGATCACTACTGGAATTTGGGCTGTCATCCAGAGCCATGGACATCATAACAGCATCGTGCAGAGAGTCCACAAGGAAGCAGTACCTCACACATATCAAGAAATGGGAGGCCTTCTGTAGTCGGACCAAGACCACCTACAACTCTGCAACGATCTCCAATGTGCTAGAATTCCTCGCGGGCCTTCATTATGACGAGGGCCTCAGTTAAAGTGCCATATACAGTGCCAGGAGTGCACTGTCATCCTATCTCAATATTGGAGTGGGATCTCACCAGCTGGTATCCAAACTAATGAGGGGTTTATTTAATTCCAACCCTCCTCGAGTGAGGGGTTTGTTGTTTGTATGAATAAATACGTTATTATTTTTCAGCTTGTTCAAGTCCGAAATACGTTAAGCTACTTCCTCCATCAGTAATTACGGCAATGTGTGAGCATGGACGTGGTCCAGGGCATGAAGTCACTCACGTGACTCCGAAGTCAAATAGTAAGATTAAATGAGAAGTTACCAGTTTGAAGTTTGATCCTTATTTTATGAGGAGTTACGATGAAGGATTTTGGGCCCTCCGCTCCCAAGCCTCTATCATAAGGTCAACTGGTATATAGAGTCTCTTAAATCTTACTACCTTCAGTCATTGTTGTTATCTGTGATTCCACACCGCTGCTTTGAAGAATGTCGTACAAGCGTGCTGGCGGGGTCTTCACGAAATCCCTCATCATAACTCCTCATAAAATAAGGATCAAACTTCAAACTGGTAAGTTCTCATTTAATCTTACTATTTCAGAGTGCAGGGGCAGGCATCGAACATGCCCTAATCTCAGAGTAACCACTGTAAAGGCTCTGTGGGGAAGGAGCACTGGCCACTGTTGGGCTGGGGACTGTTCAACACCCTCTCAAACACTTCATGCATCGTTTCAGGAGAAAATATGACTGGCCTTGATTTTAGTTTAAGAATGGAACCACAGATGCCAGTTTACACTGCAGATATGCTGGGGTAACTGAAATCAAACCCAGTCTGATGAAAGGTCTCATCACCTATTCTGTTTGTCCAGAGATTCTGCCTGACTTGCTGAGTTACTCCAACATAGAAACATAGAAAATAGGTGCAGGAGTAGGCCATTTGGCCCTTCGAGCCTGCACCGCCATTCAATATGATCATGGCTGATCATTTTGTTTCTATCTTTGATTTTAGTTCAGTTTAGTTTAGAAATACAGTGTGGAAACAGGCCCTTCGGCCCGTCGAGTCCCCGCTGACCAGCGATCTCCCTGTACACTAGTTCCATTCTACACACATGGGACAATTTACAATTTACCTAGGCCAATTAACCTACAAACCTGCACGTCTTTGGAGTGTAGACAAAAATGCTGGAGAAACTCAGCGGGTGAGGCAGCATCTATGGAGAGAAGGAATAGGCGACGTTTCGGGTCAAGAACCTTCTTTAGACTGGAGTGTGTTAGGCGACTGGAACACCCAGAGAAAACCCATGTGGTCACAGGGAGAGCGTACAAACTCCGTACAGCCAGCACCCGTAGCCAGGATCGAACCCAGGTCTGTAAGGATACAACTCTACCGCTGTGCCACCGTGCTGCCCAATGCAGAATCAGAGAATGTATCCAATTCAAGGTAAAACAAAGGTAGACATGCAGTGAATGTATATGTGCTATGAATTACATTTAGTTTTGAAACAATAAACTCAGTAAAACCATGAGCTTACAAGCTTAGGACCATTGCTGTGGTGTGACAGCTGCAGGCAACATCACGTTAGATTGAGTGTGTATCCATCACTGATGAAACTATGTGTTATGTGGGACAGACGTCCATGTGCCTCGATCAATATGTATCCCACGGCCAACATGGCAGATGCAAATGATTGGGTTTTTTAACTAATGTTTTTTTGTGTGGGAGCTTTGCATTTGCTTATTAGCCGCTGTGTCTTTCTCCAGTGCAACAGTGGCCACCCCTTCAAAACCGCGTCACAATCTGTTAAGTCTTCTGTCTCCTCTTGGAGGTCATGAAATTCATGATGAAACTACAATTCCTCTCGGTGAGAACGCAGCGTTTGGAGTTGAGCCGCTGCAGCTCGGAGATTGCATTCGCACGGCGGTATCAGGTGCTCGACATTGCGCTGTGAGTGGCGGTGACAGGCTTATCTGCCAATTCAAAGTGTCGCCTACTTGAGAAATCACAGGCGAGGGCTTCCCTCTTCACTGCCGGCTGCCCTCGACACTGGGACGCAAGGATTTTAATCATTTCCCTGCTCAGGCAAAGATACAAAGGCTGCCAAGATTGCAGATTATCGATGCTTATATGTTGACGTGCAAGGCTTGGTGCTCTCGACACCGCAAAGGTAGTCCTGTGAGGCCAAAGCTCCTCTCCGAGATGCCGTTAATTAATATCCATCATTTCCTTGCTTCCCACATCAATAATGATCACTGATGAAAGCAAAATCTATTTCATTGGTTATATATCATTCAGGTACGAGGCAATGAGCCAGATAAATTATCCTCTCCTGACAGGTGAATGGCAAACCCATCCCAAATGTGACCTTTAGACTCCATTAGTGGTTATATATATTGTACTGGCACTACCCCACAATACCTCTACCTTATAATTGTCATGCTTGCCATCAGTGTATTCATTAACTCACAAGAATGGCAGTAAATCCAAAGTGAGCAAGGGCCAAATGAAATAAGACGTTTGTCTGGAAATGCACTCATGAGTAGGCACAAAGGGGTTCCTACATGGAGAATCAGCTGAGCAAACTGAAATTATTGGAATGCAAAGTGCTGGAGGAACTCAGCAGGTCAGGCAGCATCCGTGGATGGACACGGACAGGCGGCCTTTCGGGTCGGGACCCTTCTTCAGGTCGATGGAGTAGGCGAGGAAAAAGCGGGGATAAAAGAGGTGGAGGTGGGAAAAAGCCTGCCGACTGATGCGTGGGAACAGATGCTGGTTTACATTAAAGATAGACGCAAAGTACTGGATTAACTCAGCTGGTCAGGCAGCATCCCTGGAGCAATAGGATAGGTGATGTTTCTTCAAAGAAGAGTCCCGACCTGAAACATCACCAATTTCTCTTTGAAGAAGGGTCCCGATCTGAAACATCATCCATTCTCTTGCTCCAGTGATGCTGCATGACCTGCTGAGTTAATTCACCTTTTTGTGTCTATAAGTGATAGGTGGATGCAGGTGAGGGGGCGGGGGTTGCTAGGCGGTGGGGATGGTGAATACACAGTCGGGTAAACCCTTGTCAGAGCTGTTGACCCGTGTCACTATCAGGTCCAGGAGGATGGGGAGCGATTGTTTCCCAGTCATGGCCACTCAAGTGTCTAAACGAGACTGGTCTATTGCCAGAGTGCAAAAGGACGGGAAGAACAAACTCCACACACACTGCCCCTTCCAGAAACACTCGATGCTCCAAATAATTAAACAGCAATGAGGTGATTCTGAAGAGGAGACGGGCCTGGGTGATGCAGCGTAGGCTTTGCGGAAAGCAAGATCCCACAAACCACATTAGAATTACGCCCGGACTAATGTACTATGTTTACATATCTGTTATGCTGCTGCAAGTAAGACTTCCATGGATCCATTCCATGACAATAAAGGGCCAGCGTCACGCAGGTGGTGCGTGAGGATTTTGAGAATCCCAAAATCCTGGGGCGCCACGTGCTACTGCGCGTCACTGCCTACGCCACCACGTCTCCCCAAGTGCCATGCGCGCGTAAGTCCATTGCATACGCGGGTCGTGCATCGTGAAGCATAAATTATGTCACATAAATGACTCGCAAATAACGTGCAAGTGGGACAGGCCCTTAAAACGCTCTTGACTCTTGACAACCAGTCTGAAGAAGGATCCACTCCTGAAACGTTGCCTATCCACATCCTCCACAGATGCTGCTTGACCCGCTGACTTTAGTTTAGTTTAGAGATACAGTGCGGAAACAGGCCCTTCAGCCCATCGAGTCCATGCCGACCAGCGATCCCCGCACATGAACACTACCCTACACACACTAGGGACAATTTACACTTATACCGAGTCAATTAACCTACATACCTACACGTTTTTGGAGTGTGGGAGGAAACCGAAGATCTCGCATAAAACCCACACAGGTCACAGGGAGAACGTACAAACTCTGTACAGACAGCACCCGTAGTAGGGATCGAACCTGGTTCCCTGGTGCGGCAAGCGCTGTAATGCAGCGACTCTACCGTGCCGCCCAGCATGAATCTGTTTGATAGTTGGACAAAGGCCAGGGATGATAAAACAGAAGGTGAGAGATAAAGGGATTGAAAAGTTGTGAAGCCAGAGGATGGAATGTTGGTGGAAGGGGAGGAGGAGAGGGAGGGGAGACATATGTGCGAGCAGCTTACTTGAATGACTTTTAGATGTCATATCTGGAGGTAGTATCTCCCGCAGTGAAGGGTTTTACATGCAGGACCTGCCGCTGTAGTGGAAGAAATGGAAAAATACCGGCCATGCTCAAAACCTGAAATTTTAACACGATATGCCGGAAGAACCTAACGGGTCAGACTGCACCTGATCTCCAGGATGCTACACACATTCATTCCCCTTCCCACACTGACCTTTCTGTCCTGGCCCTCCTCTACTGTCAGAGTGAAGCCAAACGCAAATTGGAGGAACATATTTCGGTTGGGCAGCTTACGCCCCCAGCGGTATGAATGTTGATTTCTCTAACTTTAAGTAACCCTTACATCCCCTCTCTGTCCGTCCCTTCTCCTCTCAAGTCGTACTATAACATAATTAAATCTTGCACAGTATTCTCTCCATGTTTGTAGCTTGTGGTCCATCTGTAATACAGATGCCTTAGATGTGAACACACACCATCTCTCCAACATACACTACACCATAGATCAATTTAATTTCATTTCAACGGGGAGTTCTTAAGTTATCCGTTATTCTGTGACAAAAGATAGACACAAAATGCTAGAGTAACTCAGTGGGTCAGACAGCATCTCTGGAGAAATGGAATTGGTGATATAGAGAGATATCGATCAAATCAGTGAAAGAATTGCAAAAAGCCACGACGATCAAGAAAAGGTGGAGCCCACAATGGCCCATTGTTGGCTGTGGGGGTCGGTGATAACGAGATACACCGACAGCAAAACTCAACAGGAAGACAATGAAACTAATACGATGACTAGGGTGGGGAAGGGATGGAGAGAGAGGGGATGCAAGTGTTACTTGAATTTGGTGAAATCAATATTCATACTGCTGGGTTGCATCTATCTTCAGTTCCTTCCTCCTAACTCAATGAGAATAATGCTCATTATTCTGCAACTCCATTCCGCCAGGACCCAGGAATGTACACTTCAGTGAGTTAGTTTGTCCGTGGGATGAATTCAACACCACACCACTCAGCTTATTTCTTGTGGTATGTTTCAGGCATATCAGAAATATGTTTAGTGCACTTACATTGTTCTGAACAACGTGTGTGCTGTCGTGCTCTGTACTGTTCACATCAGTTATTCCTTGGAATAAAAAATCAACAGCGGAATCAAATGAAATCAAATTTCATCACGCGTCACGGTGGCACAGCTGGTAGAGCTGCTGCCTCACATCACCAGAGATCCAGGTTCGATCCGGACCTCGGGTGCTGTTCATGTGGAGTTTGCACACTCGCTCTGTCACGGGGATGTCCTCCGGGTGCTCCAGTTTTCACCCACATCCCAAAGATGCGCAGAAAATAGACACAAAAAGCTGGAGTAACTCAGTGGGACAGGCAGCAGCTCTGGAGAGAAGGAAAGGGAGACATTTTGGGTTGAGACCCTTCTTCAGACTGTGGCTTGGACGCCCCTATAAATTTCCCCTTGTGTGTAAAGAAGGGATGGGAAAGTGGAATGAAATAGAACTCGTGTGAATGGGCGATCGATGGTGGGCATGGACTTGGTGGGACCAAGGGGCTGCTTCTATGTTGTGTCCCAAAATGAATGAAGTTCAGAATATAGCTCCTTCTCACCCATCGCATGGCACGCTCATCGCTCAGGTGTGGGATGAATACAGAATATTCAAAGATAGACACAACACGCTGGAGTAACTCAGTGGGACAGGCAGCATCTCTGGAGAGAAGGAATGGGTGACGTTTCGGGTTGAGACCTTTCTTCAGACTCATCCAGAGCTGATGGCTTGGCTCTGGTCTCCCACACTCACAAGCACATGCAGGAAAAAACATCCCATCTCAGTGACTTCACACAACACATTGGCCTGAAGATAAATCATAACATGCCTGAAGTAATGACACGAAACATCCAAAACCCCTTGACAATCCAAGTGAATGGAAACGATCTTCCCATAACCGAGGAGTTGACCTATGTTGGTAGCAAAGTCAGACACGATGGTGGAGCACACAATGACATCAAGAACCGGCTAAACAAGGCTAGGAATGTTTTCGGAATGCTAAACAACGTATGGAGGTCCCAGCAATACAGCACCAAGACCAAGCTGAAGTTATACCAGAGTTGTGTCTCTCCACCTTCCTATAAGTCTCGGAATGCTGGAGAATGACAGTGAGCGACATCAACCCACCGTCAGTCTTCCATACTAAGAACCTGAAAAGAATCGTTAGAACATTTTGGCCAAACACCATATCCAACCAAGATCTCCTTACTCAATGCCAACAAGAGAGCATGGGCACCATCATGATGAGAAGGCGCTGGAACTGGATTGGCCATATACTGAGAAGAGAACCAGATAGCATCTCAAGAGTAGCCCTGCATTGGTCACCGGAAGGGAAAAGGAAAAGAGGGAGACCCAAAACCACCTGGCGTCGAACTGTAGAGGAGGAAATGAAAACAATGGGCCTGACCTGGGGTAGTGTCCAGAAGCTAGCCCAGAACACACAGGAGTGGTGGACCTTCATTGCTGCCCTACATGCCAGGAGGCATCATAGGCAGTAAGTCAGTAAGTAAATTTGATTTAAAGCAGCATCTGCAGTTCCTTCCTACACAATACAGAATATTCTTTGTATATTGTAGTATTACCCAGAGCTAAATCACCCCGATCCAAAATGTTGCCAGCCTCCTAATACGCATAGGACAGTGTTTATGGTTGAAACATGAAGTGCTCGAGGAAGTCTGCAGCTCAGTGCGGTGGTGGCTCGAAGGGCCGAATGGCCTCCTCCTGCACCTATTTTCTATGTTTCTATGTTTCAGGCAGCATCCATGGAAGAAATCGACAGGGGGCAATTCAGCTGGAGATGCTTCTTCAGTCTGAAGAAATGTCATCTGCCCAGTCCCTCCACAAGTGCTGCCTGACTTGGTGAGTTTCTCCAACCTGTTTGTGCTTTGCGGAGGCACACTGTGTCATAGTCACAGAGTGATACAGTGTGGAAACAGGCCCTTCAGCCCAACTTGCCCACACTGACCAACATGTCCTAGCTACACTAGTCCTATCTGCCTGCGTTTGGCCCATATCTCTCCAAACCTGTCCTATCCATGTACCTGTGTAATTGTTTCTTAAACATTGCTTTATTGTCCCTGCATCAACTACCTTCTCTGGCAGCTCGCACCACACACTTACTATCGTTTGTGTGAAAAATCTGCCCCTCAGATTCCTATTAAATCATTCCCCCTTCACCTTAAATCCATAGCCTCTGGTTCTCGATTCCCCTATTCTAAGCAAGAGACTGTGTGTCTAGCCGATCTAATCCTCTGATTATTTAGTACACCTCTATAAGATCACCCCTCATCCTCCTGCACTCCAAGGATTAGTCCCAGCCTGCTCATAGTTCTGACCCTCGTGTCATGGCTATAATCTTCTCTGTACCCTTTCCAACTAGACAACATCTTTCCTATAACATGGTTTCCAGAAACGAACACAATACTCTAAATGTGGCCTCACCAACATCTTATACAACTTCAATCCTCCAACATTTTCACCAACTCCCACTTTTGGCCACATCTTCCCTTCTCCACCCCTTTCTGCTTTCTGCAGAGGCCATTCCCTCCGCAACTCCCTGGTCAACTCGTCCCTTCCCACCCAAACCAGGCCCCTCCCCAGGTATTTTCCTCTGCAAACTCAGGAGATGCAACACCTGTCCCTTTACCTCCCCCTTCGACACCGTCCAAGGACCCAAACAATTTTTTCAGGTGGGGCAGAGGTTCACTTGCACCTCCTCCAGCCTCATCTACTGTGTCCGCTGCTCCAGGTGTCAAATTCTGTATATCGGAGAGACCAAGCGCAGGCTCGGCGATCGTTTCACTGAACACCTCCGCTCAGTCCGCCTAAACCTACCTGTGGCTCATCACTTCAACTCCCCCTCCCAGTCCCACACTGACCCATCTGTCCTGGGCCTCCTCCATTAACAGAGTGAGGCCCAGCGCAAATTGGAGGAACAGCACCTCATAGTTGACTTGGGCAGCTTACACCCCAGCGGTATGAACATTGACTTCTCTAACTTCAAGTAGCCCTTGCTTTCCCTCTCTCTCTGTCCACTCCCCCTTCACAGTTCTCCCACCAGTCTTATTGTCTCTGACTACATTCCATCTCTGTCCCACCCCCTCCACTGATATCAACCTGAAGAAGGGTCTCGACCTGAAACATCACCCATTCCTTCTCTCCAGAGATGCTGCCTGTCCCGCTGAGTTACTCCAGCATTTGACTTCCCAACCTCTATACTGATTGCTGCAGCCCAATGAGCTGAAAGCCTTTCTGACCACACTATCTACCTATGACGCCAGCGTGGGTTATGGACCTCTCCCCCTGTGCTTGCATCAGCCTGGGTTAAATTGACTGTCAGACGTGAAGGAAGAAACTGCAGATGCTGGTTTACACCAAAGATAGACACAAAATGCTGGAGTAACTCAACGAAACCCGAAGCATCTCTGGATAAAAGGAATGGGTGATGTTTTTGGTCGAAACCCTTCTTCAGACTGAGAGTTAGGGGAGACACAGAGATAATGAAGAGTAAGGTGTGAAAAGGAGACATCAAAGGGAATGCAAATCAAGGAAAATGGAGAATTGTTACCTAGGAGAAGGTGACAACGAAGTATACAGAGATAAAATTTAATCAGGGGGATTAATCAGGATAAAGTTTAGTCAGACTGGTCGACAAACTAGGAAGGAGGAGGGATGCAGGGAGAGGGAAAGCAAGGGTTACTTGAAGTCAATATTTAGCTGGAGTGTAAGCTGCCCAAGCACAATATGAGGTAGGAAGTCATTCTATTTATTGTCTATTGAATGGTGTGCATTGAAGAGGTAGCCCTATTATAAACCGAAGATAGACACAAAATGCTGGAGTAACTCAGTGGGACAGGCAGCATCTCTGGAGAGAAGGCATGGGTGATGTTTCAGGTCAAGATGCTTCTATGGGGCGGTTGTAGGTGCTACCCTGGTGATGGACAATCTGGTTTCATCACACAGGGAGTTTGTACGTTCTCCCCGTGATCTATGTGGGTTTTCTCTGCGATCTTCGGTTTCCTCCCACTCTCCAAAGACGTACAGGTTTGTAGGTTAATTGGCTTGGTGTAAATGTATAAAATGTCCCTAGTGGGCGTAGAATAGTGGTAATGTTCGGGGATTGCGGGTCGGCAGGGACCCGGTGGGCCGAAGGGCCTGTTTCCGCTTGCATCTCTGAACATACAGCTGGACTGCTGAAACACTTTGTTGGCACATCCGGAGCTGATTATACCGAGCTGCGACTTATTCTTTGTGATGAATGTAAAGTAGTGGAGACAGAGGCAGGGATGGTCCATATGTGCTTGCTAATGTGTGATTATTGAGTGTTCACTTAATGCGGTGTCATTTACTGAGGAAAGTAAACGTACACTGCCCAGCCTCTTTATTTCAATCAGCAGTCTTTGCTATTCTAATACATCTTTAGCTCTATCTTACGCATCTCCTCTGGGTCACCAGGATATTTACTGTGCCAGTGTGTGGCTGAGGAAGTCTCTGCGACTCAGAAAGGGAATTCTCCTATTAGGCGGCACAGTGGCGCAGCGGTAGAGTTGCTGCCTTACTGCGCCAGAGACCCGGGTTTGATCCTGACTACAGATTGACCTGCGTAGGTTTTCTCCAGGTGCTCTGGTTTCCTCCCACACTCCAAAGACGTAGAGGTTTGTCGGCTAATTGGCTTGGTTTAATTATAAATTGTCCCTAGTGTGTGTAAGATATTGTGTAGGCGTGCTGGTATCGCTGGTCGGCATGGTCTCAGTGGGCCGAAGGGCCTGCCTCCTCGCTGAATCTCTAAACCAAACAATAGAAAACTAAACAGTATTTATTGTCCTTTCCTTAGTCAATAAATACTGATCCTGTCAGGAACGCCCAAGTACCATGAGTTAATACTCTGTTAGACAAAGACCTTTTATCAGTTGGAATGAAGTTCTGTTAGATCTGCTCTCAAATTCCATCCACCTGCCTTTACTTGTCTCATTCCCTCTTCTCTCTTCCCCCCCCCCCCCCCCCTCCATCAGATGTGTGAAAACACACACCTCCGTATTCAGGGACAAAGACATTAATTGGCTTCAGTAAAATTGTACAACTTCCCTGGTGTGTGTCTGACAGTGAACGGGATGATCGCTGGTCGGTGCGGACTCAGTGGGCCGAAGGGACAGTTTCGGCGCTGTATCTCTAAATTCTAAAGTCTAGCGGTCATGTTTGGTCCTTTATCATACATTGTCATCCCATGTCTCTTGGGTTCCTCATCTCTTTGTCAGTTTGGCAGTTCTTTCTATGACCTTCAGGCTTTCAGATATAGACCAGTGGTTCGATGGTGTCATATGTACCTGCCCAGTGAAAATGTTTTTTGTATATTTCCATATGCGGGCACCGCCATCGTTCGGCACCATTCCCAAAGTCCAAAGTCCAGTCCACTCACACGCTCATCTAGTAGACCTGGCCTCTGTAACATTATCCGTAGTGTGTAGGATAGTACCAGTGCACGGGGAGATCGCTGGTCATTGCAGACTCGGTGGGTCGAACGGCCTGTTTCCGCGTTTAGTCTAAACTAAAGGTACTCTCTGCTTGGATTTGTAAATCTTTATGAGTATCTCAAATACATACTTTCTAACTTTTTTTGGTAATCTGCAACTTCTAATGTGAAGTGTATATGTACATTCCATTTCTCCTCTTGCCCCTTGAGCAATACTGCCCTCAATATCAAATCACAAGCCCCTCAGCACCACGACTGCAGTTTAGTCAGGAATCTGTGTATTTTTAGCGATATTTTTTCTCCCTTATAATCTGATCCCTCAGTTGCAACTCTATTGGCTTTTTTATGCTTTCTTTTCTGCAATATTCTGCTTATAACTTAACAATACAAGTGTTTAAACCACAACATGACCCCACTATTCCTACATTTTCATACCTACGTAATTCTTGGATAGATCAGCTTGGTCCAAATTAAATGACATTATGTATACTGCACGTCACTACTTTGAGATAAATCTGCAGAGATTTACACGTTCACTTATCAATGGGTCCGTACTTTATATGCCAGTCTACATTTTTATGTTACAATTTTGATATGTGCCGTTGGCATGTTTGAATATATAGCTCCATATTGCTCTATCATTGGAAAATATATTAAATAATTAAAGGCCAGTCACAGACAATTGTGCACAACAGGAGACTTTTTTTCTTCGCGAGTACATGTCTCCATTGTATCTCGTAAATTAGTTACAAAGAGCAAAGGCATAAACCAAATACGAAGGGCAATTCTTCAAGCTGACATCAGGATTCTTGGGAGAATTCGCAGGCTTGAGAAGTGGAACGTCGGTGGACAAAGTTGGAAGGATTGTTGCTTATAATCCACGGAGAGAAGGTGAGGGGAGGGTTTTGTTAACATGCACAAGGTAAAAACCTCGCAATCAAAGCATCCGTCACGGCTTCAAGACGTCCTAGTGCGTTGGCACTCAATCAATCATTGCAACACCGGGAAACACAGAAGTAGTTTCGGTCCAGTGAAGTTCCAGGATGAATAAATAAAGTAGCTGAATTAATGGCGCAAATATAAATAAGTAGTTATCGACTTATTATAAACTGAATTGTTACCAACTGCATTGAAACGACAGCTAAGAAAGTATGCCACCTCTACCTCCTCAAGAGACCGGGGAAATTTGGCCTGCCTCCGAGTACACGTACAAATTCCTACAGTTGCACCGCAGAATGCAAAGTGTTGGTTTGAGAATAGCTCTGCCCAAGGCCGCAAGAAATTGCAGAGACTCGTGGATGTAGATCCATCCATCAATCAGACCAGACTTCCATCAGTGACGTCATCCACACCACACACTGCCTCAGGAGAGCAGCAACATAATCCAAAATAGACACAAAATGCTGGAGTAACTCAGCGGGGACAGGCTGCATCTCTGGTCAGAAGGAATGGGTGACGTTTCGGGTCGAGACTCTTTTTCGACCCAAAATGTCAACGCCATTTTTCTATCCAGAGATGCTGCCTGTTCTGCCGAGTTACTCCAGAATGTTGTGTTCAGTTCTGGGCACCATGTTATTGGAAAGAAATTCTCAAGCTGGAAAGGGCACTGTGAAGATTTACGAGGATGTTGTCAGGACTGGAGGGTCTGAGCTATAGGGAGAGGTTGAATTGGCTGGGATGCTATTCCTTGGAGTACAGGAGGATGAGTGGTGACCTCAAAGATGTGTATAAAATCATGAGAAGAATAGGTCGGGTGATGCACGGAGTCTCTTTCCCAGAGCAGGTGAAACGAGGGCCAGAGGACATGCGTTTAAGATTAAGGGGAAAAGATTTAATAGGAATCTGGGGGTAACTTTTTCACGCAAAGGGTGGTGGGTGTATAGAACAAGCTGCCAGAGGAGGTAGGTGAGACTGGGACTATCCCAAACATTTAAGAAACAGTGAGACAGTTACATGGATAGGACAGGTTTGGAGGGATATGGACCAAACGCGGCAGGTGGGACTAGTGTAGCTGGGACATGTTGATGGTGTGGGCAAGTTGGGATGAAGGGCCTGTTTCCACGCTGTATCGCTCTATGTTCCATTTTACTGGCTTACAGCTGGTAACTGCTGGGACCAGTTCGCTGATACTGGTGTGGCCACCCAAACCTTGCCAGGCTATTCCCTATTAAAAAAAACAGGTGTTCTAGCCTGAGAGAAGGGAGAGGGTGAGGAAAGAAGGAAGAATGAGGAAGGATGAGGAAGGATGAGGGTAGACGGTAGAGGGAGAAGGGAGGAGTGAGAAGGGAAGAGGAGAAGAGACGAAGAGGAGAAGAGGAGAAGAGGGGAAGAGGGGAAGAGGGGAAGAGGGGAAGAGGGGAAGAGGGGAAGAGGGGAAGAGGGGAAGAGGGGAAGAGGGGAAGAGACGAAGGGGGGAAGGGGGGAAGGGGGGAAGGGGGGAAGGGGGGAAGGGGGGAAGGGGGGAAGGGGGGAAGGGGGGAAGGGGGGAAGGGGGGAAGAGGGGCTCTTCCCTCACTGTGTTTAATTGTTACAGGATCGATGAAGACTGAGCCACTGGTACAAACTAAAGACCACCAGCGCTACCATGTGGTCACGACGGAGCTGCCGGAATCCTAGACAGCCAACGCCTCTACTGAAGCTGAGTGGCAAGCCTGAGATGCCATTGCTTCTTCCTGCCCATGGACAACAAGGGACTGCACCCACACACCCACACACACACACACACAGAGGCAAAGACTGAGCCACCAGGATAATCCAGAGACCATCAGCTCTACCCCTTCAAGCCCAAAGTTGAGCCACCAGGATAAACCTGTCGCCACCAGCGCCTCCTCTCGAGGCAAGGGTGAACTGCAGGGTGAAGCCTGAGATTACCAGGCCTGGTCCTTTGAGACCAGGACTGAGCTGCCGGGACAAGCCCGAGATCAGCAGCGCCTCACCACACATGCACCCTGAGTTGAGGAACAACGCACCCATGTGGTCCTGGACTTTAAGTAAAACATATCCCATGAGTTCACCCTGCTGCGAGTGTCGATGTGGTCACTGCTGAGCCTAGCGTCATCCCCGCCCCCACAGTACACAATGGTTTTCACATGACAATGAGTTTCAGTTTCAGTTTAGTTTATTGTCACGTGTACCGAGGTACAGGGAACAGCTTTAGTTGCGTGCTATCCTGTCAGCGGAAAAATAATACATGATTACAATCGAGCCATTTGCAGTGTTTAAGGGAATAACACGATAAGGGAATAACGTTTGGTGCAAGGTGAAGCTTGCAATGTCCAATCAAGGGTAGTCCGAGGGTCACCAATGAGGTAGATAGTAGTTCAGCACTGCTCTCTGGTTGTGGTGGGATAAATCTAAACTCACAGTGGGCGTTGTTTACTGAAATGACCATGTCAGCAATCATGTGTCCCTCTGTTGGAAGAGCTAAGTGAAATGACGAAAGAGGAAGGGTAGCTTTGATAATAAATAAAAGATCAAGGTTGTCGAGAGGACAGGCATTAGCATGAAATTAGTGTTAAATAAGGACTAAGTAGAATCAGTCTGAGTGTAACTATGTAATGGCAAAGGCAGAAACATTAGCCAGACATGAAAGTCTTTGGGAAGTGGGAGGAAACTGGAGCACCTGGAGAAAACCCACACAGTCCATGTGGAGAAAGTATGAACTCCATACAGACAGCACCCGAGGTCAGGATCAAACCTGGGTCTCTGGCGCTGTAAGGCAGCAGGTTTACCGCTGTACCACCGTGCCACCAGACTCAGTCCTGGTCTCGAAGGAGGAGGCGTGGTGATCTTAAGCTTCTCACCGAATAGATGGTGCAATCCCAAATTAGCACTGACACATGGAGGATGAGTTTAACAATCGTGTAGAAGTTGCTTTCTCTGAATCAGTGCAGTGAGGGATCAGTAGGGAACGGTCTACTTTAGATCCTGCATTGTTCACTGTGACAGGGGTTAGTGATGATCATGTCGTTAAGAAGCCTTTTGGGAAGAATGATCATAATATGATGGAATTTTACAAATGTTTCATTCAATCGAAAACTGGGGAATTAGAATGAAACAAAGCAAACTCGGGCACGATCTGTCCACGGAATAATGAGAAAGAGCATTCAAATGTTTCACGGTGGACAACCAATGGTTAATATTTAAAACTTTAATATGTTGTTTATAACAACAATATATTCTCTTCAGACATAAAAACCCAACAGGGAAGGTGACCTGACCAGGGCGAACACAGGAAGTTTAGAACTGTATTAGATCTACATCAAGAATGGCACGGTGGCGCAGCGGTAGAGTTGCTGCCTCACAGCGCCAGAGACCCAGGCTCGATTCTGGCTACGGGTGCTGTCTGTGGGGTGTTTGTACATTCTCTGCGTGACGTGCGTGGGTTTTCTCCAAGTGCCCTGGTTCCCTCCCACATTCCAAAGACAAGCAGGTTTGCAGGTCAGTTGACTTAAAATAGTAAATTGCCTCTAGTGTGTAGGATAGTGTTAATGCATGGGGATCGCTGGTCGGCATGGACTCGGCGGGCCGAAGGGCCTGTTTCCGCACTGTATCTCTAAACTAAATAATAAACTAAAGGAAAAAGATGGAAAAGAGGAGTAATCATGAAGATTGGGAACTTTTCTGATTTCAACTTTCCAGCTGATTGTAATCATGTATTACCTTTCTGCTGACTGGTTAGCACACAACAAAAGCTGTTCACATGACAGTATGACATGGCTCGGTACACATGCCAGTAAACTAAACTGAAAGGACCACAATCTTGATTTCAAATGGAAAATTAGTCAGGGGTGTAATCTGCCAAAGAAAATTAAAGCCACTCTGATGAAGCTTAAACAGGTATATTACAAAGAAAAGATCGGACTGGTTTATCGGAAATGCATTCTTCACCCTCCACAGCGCATATCATGGGATATTCTCTGTGAAGAAGGACCTTTTTTTAACATCATCATTGAAAAATGCCATTGTGTCTTTACAGCATGGAAACTGGCCCTTCGGCCCACCCAGGCCATGCTGACCAGCGATCACCCCCCCGTACATTAGCACGATCCTACACACCAGGGACAATTCGCAGAAGCCAATTAACCTACAAACCTGTACGTCTTTGGAGTGTGGGACACCACCACACAAACCAACCTCACTTCTATTGACTCCATCTACACCTCGCACTGCCTCGGCAAGGCCATCAGCATAATCAAGGATGAGTCGCAACGTGCCCACTCCCTCCTCTCCCCTCTCCCATCGGGGGTGTGAAACTGCACACCTCCAGATAAAGGGATCGTTTCTTCCCAGCTGTTATCAGGCAACAGAATCATCCTACCACAACCAGAGAGCAGTGCTGAACGACTATCTCCCACATTGGTGACGCTCGGACTCTCCTTGATTAGACTTTGCTGATCATTATCTTGTGGTAAACGTTATTCCCGTATCTTGTATCTATGCACTGTAAACAGATCGATTGTAATCGTGTCTTTCTGCTGACTAGTTAGCACGCCATCAAAGCTTTTCACTGTACCTCAGTGCGCGTGATAATAAACTGAGCTAAAGTGAAACTGGAGGAAACCGGACACTTGGAGCAAACCTATGTTGTCACGGTGGGAATGTACAAACTCGGTACAGGCAGCAACCGTAGTCAGGATCAAACCTAGGACGCTGGCGCTGTGAGGCAGCAGCTCCACTGCTGTGCCATTCTGCCACCCCAAGAGTCATAGTCATACAGAACAGAAACAGGCTCTTCGGCCCGACTCGTCCATGCCGACCAAGACCTAAGCTAGTCCCATTTGCCTGGATCTCTCTAAACCCCCTACCCATGTACCTGCCCAAGTGTCTTTTAAATCTTGCACTACCTGCCTCAACTACCTCCTGTGGCAGCTCGTTCCACACACCCACCACCCTCTGAGTGTGTCTAATGGGCCGACGAAGGGAAGTTCAAACACTATTAGCCGCCTTAACACTGCAAATCAAACAAACATAAGGAGGTCGAGGAAGCAGGTGCAACCTTGTGAAAAATAAACTTGGAACAGACATCAGGGAGAATGGGGAGATTGGGGAGAATTGGGAATCAGGGAGATATCAAAAGGAAAATTGTGTTTGGAATAATTTGTCAAGCGGCAGCCGAAAGATCGGAGAATCAGGGCTTTGCAGTTGACGATGAACTGGGAGGCAGAGGCTCCAATTGTCTGGATGACCCATTTTTATCCCTGAATCTTCCCACTGAGCATTGCATTTGTTCATCCAAACTGATGAGATGTGCGTTCAGACCCTGCTGGAATGTTGTGCCTAACATGCATCACATTAAATAGCAAATATAGGCATTATGAACATTATTGACGTGATTTACTGTAATTATTGCAAGGCAAAGCACCTTGGTGAGATGGATAGACCTGGGGAATGGGTTATTCTCGTTTGAACAGAGAGGGCTGAGGAAACTTGATGGAGATATTTGAAATCATAATGTGTTTGAGGCAGAGCCAATAAACACAATAGTTAAAGGGTCGTTAACCAGAGCTAAAATATTTTTGTGACTGTTAAAATACTCTGAGGTAATATAAGGAAAGTGCAAATTACAAATTGCTAGGCTATGCTGATAATCATCATATGGAACAAGATTAAGCTGAGAGTGTGTAGGAAGGAACTGCAGGTGCTGTTTAAACCAAAGATGGACACAAAATGCTGGAGTAACTAAGCGGGCAAGTCAGCAATTTTGGAGAAGCGGAATAGGTGACGTTTCGGCTCGAGACCCTTCTTCAGATCAGCCTGAAGAAACTGGCTCTGGAGAGGGTCCAGAGGAGGTTTACGAGAATGATCCCAGGAATGATTATCTATTGTTCTAGGTGTCAGCTGCTCTACATCGGTGAGACCAAGTGTAGGTTTGGCGATCGCTTCGCTCAACACCTCCGCTCGGTCCACCATAACCAACCTGATGTCCCGGTGGCTCAGCACTTCAACTCCCCCTCCCATTCTGAATCCGATTTCTCTGCCTTTGGCCTCCTCCATGGCCAGAGTGAGGACCACCGTAAATTGGCAGAGCAGCACCTCATATTTCGCTTGGGCAGTTTATACCCCAGTGGTATGAACATTGACTTCTCCAATTTCAGGTAGTCCCTGCTTTCTCCCTCCTTCCCCTCCCATTCCCAGCTCTCTCACAGCCTACTGTCTCCGCCTCTTTCTTTCTTCTTCCCACCCCCCCCCCCCCCCACCCCCACATCAGTCTGAAGAAGGGTCTCGACCTGAAACGTCACCTATTTCCTTCGCTCCATAGATGCTGCCTCAACGGCTGAGTTTCTCCAGCATTTTTTTCTGCCAAGAATGATTGGCTTAACATGTGATGATCGTTTGAAAACACTAGGCCTGTGCTCGTTGGAGTTTAGAAGGTGGTGCTGGCCTACTCCTGCACCTATTGTCTATTGTCTGTTGTCTATTGATGAAGGGGACATCTTCATTGAAAGTGAAAAGTGAAATGCCTGAATAGAGTGGATGTGGAGTGGATTTTTCCACTCAAGTCAAGAGTGTTTTATTATCTAATGTCCCCGATAGGACAATGAAATTCTTGCTTGCTGCAGCACAACACAATAGGTAAACATAGTACATAACGGGAGAAATAGCACGTAGTACCAGTGGGAGAGCCAAGGATAGAGGCCATAGCTTCAGAATAAAAGGAGATGAGGATGAATTTGTTTAGTCAGAGGCTGGTGAGAATGTGGAATTCATTGCCACAGTCGGCGGTAGAGGCTGTCCATGGATATTTTTAAGACAGAGATGGGCAGATTCTTGATTAGTGAGGGTGTCAGGGGTTATGGGGAGACGGCAGGAGGATGGGGTTAAGAGAGAAGATCGATCAGCCATAGTGGATATCGAATGTAGTACATACTATGTAGAATGTAGATTAGATGATGGGCTGAATGGCCTAATCCTGCTCCCATGACTGAAGAACTAATGAAGTTATGAGAGCATCAGAAGAGGATCAGGTGTATGCTTGGGGACGGGAAATATTATGAGATGGGTTTGCGGGAGGGTGGGGAGGCAAAGCTGTATTGCTGTTCCGAACTGGGGCGGCACAGTGACGCAGCAGGTAGAGCTGCTACCTCACAGCGCCAGAGGCCCAGATTCCATCCTCACCTCAAGTCTATCTGTGTGGAGTTTGCACGTTTACCCCGGGTGCACTGGTTTCTCCCCACATCACAAAAGTGTGCGGGCTTGTAGCTTAATAGGTCTCTGTAAAGTTGCCCCCTAGTGTGTAGGGAGTGGATGAGAAGTGGGATAACACAGACGTTTGGTGTGGACTCAGTGGGCCGAAGGGCCTGGTTCCATGCTGCATCTGTAAACCAAATTAAACGTTGTGTTGGGTTATCCCAGGACTCTGCCTCACAGGCGACACGGAGGCGCAGTGGCAGAGTTGCTGCCTTACAGCGCTTGCAACGCTGGAGCCCCGGGTTCGATCCTGACCACGGGTGCTGTCTGTATGGAGTTTGTGCGTTCTCCCCATGACCGAGTGGGTTTCCTCTGAGATCTTTGGTTTCCTCCCCCGCCCACACTCCAAAGACGTAAAGGTTTGTAGGTTAATTGGCTTGGCATAAATGGAAATTGGCTCCAGTGTGTGTAGGACAGTGTAAAGGGCCTGTCCCACTTGGCCATCATTTGCGCATCACGCAGATGGCGCGCGAAGATTTTGCACATTCCAAAATCCAAAACCGCGCGTCACTGCCTATGTCATCATGCACCATCACGTGCGTGTCACAACGCACGCGCCGTGCGTCATAAATTAAGTGCAAATGACGGCCAAGTGGGACAGACCCTTTAGTCTGCGGTGACCCCACTGGTTGGTGCGGACTCGGTGGGTCGAAGGGCCTGTTTCCCCGCTGCATCTCTAAACTATACTAAACTAGGTAGATTTAGGATGGGGTATCTTACTGCTCGGAAACTGCACTGAGATTTGTATGAGGAGATATTTTAGTACAGACACAAAAAGCTGGAGTAACTCACCGGGTCAGGCAGCATCTCTGGAGAAAAGGAGTAGGTGACGTTTCAGGTCGGGACACTTCTTCAGACCTTTAGGATTTTGGGATACCGAGTCAAAAGATGGGAGCGTTAATTACAGCATTGATTTAAACATAGGTGGAGAATGTCGACTTGGTGTTGCTTCCTGTCTGTTGTGATGTTTATTTTCCCTTTTAAGACTGAATTCCGAGCTCGATGTGACAGCCATTAATCAGACCCCCTGGTGGTGTAAATGAGCAGCAGTAACTAAAGTAGGTTGAATTAAAATACATAACTACCATGCGACGTGCAGAAGTCTTCTGCTTCAAAGCAAAAGAACAGTTGAGTCCCACAGGGCTCGGCACTAGGGAGGCCGTAAGGGTAAATAAATGCCGAGGAAATGATCCAATGTGAACTGTTCCTCAACTCACACAGACAAAGGGGTTGTAGAAACATAGAAAATAGGTGCAGGAGGAGGCCATTCGGCCCTACGAGCTAGCACCACCATTCATTTTGATCATGGCTGATCATCCCCTATTAATAACCCGTGCCTGCCTTCTCCCCATATCCCTTGACTCCACTAGCCCCTAGAGCTCTATCTAACTCTCTCTTAAATCCATCCAGTGATTTGGCCTCCACTGCCCTCTGTGGCAGGGAATTCCACAAATTCACAACTCTCTGGGTAAAAAAGTTTTTTCTCACCTCAATGAGAAATGACCTCCCCTTTATTCTAAGACTGTGGCCCCTGGTTCTGGACTCGCCCCACATTGGAAACATTTTTCCTGCATCTAGCTTGTCCAGTCCTTTTATAATTTTATATGTTTCTATAAGATCCCCCTCATCCTTCTAAACTCCAGTGAATACAAACCTAGTCTTTTCAATCTTTCCTCATATGACAGTCCTGCCATCCCAGGGATCAATCTCATGAACCTACGCTGCACTGCCTCAATCACAGGGATGTCCTTCCTCAAATTAGGAGACCAAAACTGTACACAATACTCCAGATGTGGTCCCACCAGAGCCCTATACAACTGCAGAAGAACCTCTTTACTCCTATACTGAAATCCTCTTGTTATGAAGGCCAACATTCCATTAGCTTTCTTCACTGCCTGCTGTACCTGCACGCCAACTTCCAGTGACTGGTGTACAAGGACACCCAGGTCTCGCTGCACCTCCCCCTTACCTAACCTAACCTCATTGAGATAATAATCTGCCCCCTTGTTTTTGCCGCCAAAGTGGATAACCTCACATTTATCTATATTAAACTGCATCTGCCACTCATCTGCCCACTCACTCAACCTGTCCAGGTCACCCTGCAACCTCCTAACATCCTCTTCACAGTTCACACTGCCACCCAGCTTTGTGTCATCCATAAACTTGCTAGTGTTGCTCCTAATTCCCTCTTCCAAATCATTAATATATATGGTAAACAGTTGCGGCCCCAACACCGAGCCTTGCGGCACTCTACTCGCCACTGCCTGCCATTCTGAAAAGGGCCCGTTCACTCCTACTCTTTGCTTCCGGTCTGCCAACCAATTTTCTATCCATGTCAACACCCTACCCCCAATACCATGTGCTCTAATTTTAGTCACCAGCGGTCCACATCTGTACGCACACTCCACAGATAACAGCTGTTTCTGGACAGCTTGTTTCAGTCGGGGTAACGCCATCGAGGCAGACAAACCGTGGTGTGCTGCGGCGGTGTGGGCACGGTGCGGGCCGGGGATGAAGTGACTGAGGGGGCTGGCAGCTAGCAGATGGTGACATGGACCTTGTTCAAACGAGAGAGCAAGAGAGAGAAAGAGAGAGAAACAAACAACAACCCTGAAGAGGTAAACACATCCAATATATGAACCACGTATACATATCTTCAGCGTTATATATGCAGTGGAACACCAAATTATAACAAAGCATAACACAGAGCATAATCTGATAACCAGTCAGATGTGAAATAACACCAAATCACCCTATCTGTACATGCCTTCAGAGTAGACACATGATCTACTTTTCCCATGGTTATTTCTTGCGGCTCACCATACAACTGATGCGCATAAAGGGGCCTGTGATTGGATGGCAGGCGAATCACTCGTGCGTGGCGGCAAGGGCACATGCACGCACGCTGCTGGATCAGATCTAGGATCTGTCTGTAAACGAGCCCTCTGGTGATTACAGAGTAGTAGCAGTCAAATATGGGACAAGGGCGGTCCCGTATGGGACAAACCAACATAGCCCAATATACGGGACAGTTGGCAGCCCTAGTTAGGTGCACTTGAGTGCTGCAGTAATGGGGCCTGTACTAGTGTCAAATATTTGCTGCCTGCTCCATATGCCAGCACTATTCTCAGTCCCAGAAATGCAATACTGCAGTCAGTCCTAGATTTGCAAAATGCTGGAGTAACTCAGTGGGACAGGCAGCATCTCTGGATAGAAAGAATGGGCGATGTTTCGGGTCGAGACCCTTCTTCTGATTGGAGGGTCTCAACCTATAACGTCACCCATTCCTTCTCTCCAGAGATGCTGCCTGTCCCGCTGAGTTACTCCAGCATTACAGTATGTGTCTATCTTCGGTCTAAACTAGCATTCAGTGTAAACTCAGCCCTAGAAACTTCACACAGAGAGTGGTGGGTCTCTGGAACTCTCTGCCACAGAGGGTAGTTGAGGCCAGTTCATTGGCTATATTTAAGAGGGAGTTAGATGTGGCCCTTGTGGCTAAGGGGATCAGAGGGTATGGAGAGAAGGCAGGTACGGGATACTGAGTTGGATGATCAGCCATGATCATATTGAATGGTGGTGCAGGCTCGAAGGGCCGAATGGCCTACTCCTGCACCTAATTTCTATGTTTCTATGTTTCTAGAGTTGCAATGCTGCAGTCACTCCCAAAGTTGCAATGCTGCAGTCACTCCCAGAGTTGCAATGCTGCAGTCAGTCCCAGAGTTGCAATTCTGCAGTCAGTCCCAGAGTTGCAGTACTGCGGTCAGTCCCAGAGTTGCAATGTTGCAGTCAGTCATGAGTTGCAATACTGCACTCAGCCCGTGTTGCAATACTTCAGTCAGTCCCAAGGCTGCAACATTCCTGTCAGCCGCAGAGTTGCCAGTCTCAGAGATGCGATGATGCATTTGGTCCTGGAATTGCAACACAGTCTCAGAGACGCAAAACTAGAGTTGTGCCTGAGCAAATACTGGTATTTTATAAAATTGTAGGCAGAAGAATAAATAAGGAGAAAGCAATGGATGTAATTCATTCAGACCTTCATAACGTCTTTATAATGAGCCACAAACAAGGTTATTAATCTAACTAAGAAGCCATGTTTTTGAGGGCATTATACGGATTGAAGAGTCACTGGCAGACAGAAACATAGCAGAGGGGTAAATGGGACACCGCATGATGGAGTAACTCAGCGGGTCAGACAGCATCCCGAGAGAACATGGACGTTTAGGGTCGATCCCCTTCATCAGACACTCTTGTGAGGAACAATGTGACGTGTGGAGTGCTGTGTAGAAGGGACTGCAGGTGCTGGTTTACATCGAGATAGACACAAAATGCTAGAGCAACTTAGTGGGACAGGCAGCATCTCTGGAGAGAAGGAATGGGTGACGTTTCGGGTCGAGGCCCTTGGGTGCTGCCTGTCCCACTGAGTTTCTCCAGTATTTTGTGTCTATCTCCTGTGGACAGCTGGGAGAGGAGACCCAGTCTTCACTATCTCAGTCTGTTGATGATCCAAGAAAACACACCAATGACTCTACTTCATTAGAAATTCAACATGTCCCCAACAACTCTCACCAACTTCTACAGATGCACCAGAGAAAGCATTTTATCAGGATGGCCACAGCTTGGTTTGGGAACAGCTCCATCCAAGACTGCAAGAAATGGTAGAGAATTGTGGACGCAGCCCAGACCATCACATTAACCAACCTCCCTTCCATTGACTCCATTGACACTTCACGCTGCCTCGGCAAGGCCAGCGGCATCATCAAGGACCAGTCGCACCCTGTTCTCCCTTCAGGCAAGAGGTAATAAAGTGTGTAAACGCACACCTCCAGATTCAGGGACAGTTTCTACCCAGCCGTGATTAGCCAATTGAACCATCCTATCACCAACTAGAGAGTGGTCCTGACCTGCGATCTATCTCAATCAAAAACCCTTGGACAATCTTTCATCGAACTTTACTGGACTTTATCTTGCACTATGTATGGACACACTGATCTGTTTTGTAGTCAATGCCTACTATGTGTCAGGTCTCGCGTTTGATCTAGTTTCTAGTTATTGGGTTTTTAGTATTAGAGGTTGCAATCTTGTTTTATTTTGGTGTCTCACATCTCCTCTTGTTTCAGGTCCCATTTCCTGTCAGGTCATTTACCCTCATGTGATTGTTGGCCCCGCCCCGATGTGTTTCACCTGTGTCTCGTTATCCCCTGTTAAGTCTGTATTTAAGCCCTTTGTGTTTTAGTTCTCATTGCCAGTTCGTTGTGTATGCTACTTGGTATCACCTCGTTCCAGCTCTAGAGATATTGTGACTTTGTGAACTTGACCATTGCCTGTTTTTTGACCACTGTTTTTGCCTGCTCCTAGATTGTACTGTTGCTTCTGTGCTTGCTTACCTGTGTACCGACTTGGACCGATTAAACTCTGAATACGGATCTGCCCTGTGTCCTCCTCCTCGTTCACTTCTGACACTACGTTCTGTTGTGCTATGCAAAGAAAGAATGTCATTGTCCTGTCAGGGACACATGACAATAAACTCTTTTGACTTTGACTTGACTTTCACGCTAAACATTATCTTGTACTAAATATTATTCTCGTGTTCCCTTAATTGTGTATCTGTTCACTGTGGACGGCTCGATTGTAATCGTGTATAGTCTTTCCGCTAGCTAGTTGGCATGCAACAAAAAGCTAATCACTGTACCTCGGTACACATGACAATAAACAGAACCAACGTTTTGTTTTTGTTACTTTAGAGAAGCAACCAGCAAGTCCGCATCGACTAGCAATTCCCGCACAGAACTGCACTGAGCTAAAAGTAAAGCTGGCTTGCAAGGTGAGTTGTAAGGAGGGAGCGGAGGAGATCCATGGCAATGCAGAGGCTACAGAACGGGCAAGATCATGGCGGATGAAACACAACATGGAATGATAGGAGATCTTATTAGAGTTTATTTAAATGGGGAGACATTGAAAAGCAATTAGCGCAGCAATTGATAATGTGGTCGTTTATCACAAGAGATTTTAAGTATATGAATAAATGTATCTTACTGCAGGGATCCTGGTGAGATAACAGCTGGAATGTTGCTTGCTGTAGAACGAACATCATACATAGATCAGGAGCAGGCCCTTCTGCCCACAATGTCTGTGCCAAACATGATGCCAAGGTGAAATGTGTAGGAATGAATTGCAGATGCTGGTTTAAATCAAAGATAGATACAAGGAGTTGGGGTAACTCAGCAGGTCAGACAGCATCTCTGGAGAAAAGGAATAGGTGACATATGGGGTCTCGCCCTGAAACATCACCAATTCCTTTTCTCGAGATGATACGGTCTGACCTGCTGAGTTACTCCAGCTTTTTTATGTCTGTCTTTTATGCCAAAATTTATCTCATGTGCCTGCATATGATGCATATCCATCAATGGTCTGCATATCCTTCTACCTATCCTAATGCTTCTTAAATGCCACTGTCATATCTGCCTTCACCACCACCCCTGGCAGTGCGTTCCTGACACCCACCGTTCCCTGTGTAAACAAACGCACTCCACACACTTTCACCTTTGCAGCACTGCTTGAAGCTATGCTCTCTAATCTTTGACATTTCCACCCTGAGAAAAGGTTCTGACTGTCTACCGTACCTACATGTCTCATCATTTTATAAACAGGCACTTTGTGTTTTTTGCAGGTGTTACGTGCTTGGTTTACGTGGGAGTTACGTAAATCAAAAATGTGTAAATTAAACATAGAGGTGACAGTTGTAATTTTGTGCGTGTAATTCCACAGATACCAGCGCGTGAATCAAACTCCTGTAGAAAAGGAGTGGGTTATTTAAAAAATGCATTAACTAAACACACATAAAACACAAGGCTCCTGCACTTCTATCAAATGGCTCGAACATCTTTTTTTGAATATTGTTCAAAGGAACTGCAGATGCTGGTTTAAACCAAAGGAATGGGTAACATTTCAGGTCGAGACCTTTCTTCAGTCTGAACGTCACCCATTCCTTCTATCCAGGGTTGCTGCTGAGTTACTCCGGCATTTAGTGTCCATCTTTAAATATCGCCCCTCTCACCTTACAGCTATGCCCTCTATTCTTTGACATTTCCACCAGAGGGACAAAGGCTCTGACTGTCTTCCCCAGGGGTGGGGAACCTGCGGCCTTCTAAGCCATTAAGTGCGGCCTTTTGAATGAATCCAAATTTTGCAGAACAAATCCATTTATTTTTATTAATATGTTTTTGTTCGTCTTTTATTACTTTAATTTTGATCTTAAAATGAACGTATATTTAAAATACCAACGAGTAAAGGAGGGTTCAACAAAAGAATCCTCCCCGACTGACGGCCACCATTAAAACATTAGTAAATCATGAGGGCTATTTTAACAAAATGTCCATTTTGAAGTGTATCTAATTGACGTTTCTGAGCTGCGGCCTTGTTAGATTACAGCTAAAATGCTGCATTCCAGCATGAGATGGTTCCCCACCCCTGGTCTACACTGCCTATGCCGTTTGTACCTCTACACCTGTCAACATACTTGTGAGTGAGGGAGGGATTATAAAAGGCAGTAGGAATGGGGAACATTTTCGTTATGATCTTGAAGAGTTGAATGGCATTTCCTTGCTTAAGCTTGCCCAGATGGTCTGGATGTTGCGATGCAACTTAAGGGATAATTGTTGGCCAGCACATGTGAAGACTAATTGTCTCAATCTCTGCAATTTGTGTCACAGGACCTTATCCACCTGAAAATGCAGAAGGGTTTAAGTTAAAAATCCTCTTCGAAAAATGGTACCTGTAATGTTGCAATTGTCCTTCAGTCATGCATGGAGCCTGAAAGGTGTGTTGGTGTTTGAAACGCCCTGACTAGAATTAATATTCAGCTCCTGGACTAAAACAAAATTACATGCACTGGGGCTGCGAACAATATTGCCATTGCAAGATTAACACCAATCTGCAAATCTGGTGATGACTGTTGCATATGCGTAGTCAGCTCCAGAGTTGCGACATTTCTATGAATTCAACGATGGCAGTCTTCATAGAGAGCTCTAGCGCAGAGGAAGACTCCGTAGCCCGCACCATGAGACCATGGCTTCAGTGGGGAGCCTGACCGGAGTCCCCTGTGGCAGATGGCAGCTTCAGGGGGAAGCCACCGTGACAGTCCCCTGCTCCTGCCCTGAAGACCAGAGGCCCGAGCCAGTGGTGACGGACGCGAGGGGCGAGGCCGGTAGAAGAGGGGAGGGGATGGAACCGGGGTCTGGCCTACCACGCCCACGTGCTCTGATTAAGAGCCCAGACCAGAATTAAGTCAAGCTGAGAAGAGAAAGGGGTTAAGGGCCTGTCCCACAGGCGACATTTTAGGCGAGTGCAGGAGGTTCTGCGCTTGCCACATGTTCTCTGGTGAGTCTCCTTCATGGTCATGAGGAGTTCCCGCATTCTGGGAACTAGTCGCAGCCTCAGTATGGTAGGCCGCAAAAATTTTCAACCGCAAATATGACCTTCTCCTGCTATTCAACTTCAAACCCAATGTGTCTCTAATTAAAAGGAAATGTCCTTTTGCTTTTACCTCTGCAACATCCCTCCAGCATCAGCATCTTCACAGTTTAGCAAGACAAGCTGCAAGTAGCTAATGATCCCGTCAACTTTCCCAGAGGCAGGCGGGTCCCCGCTGTTCACACGTCCTTCTCTCTGCGTGCGGCTCTCACTGAGAACTAACTGTACATCCAGGAGCCACATCAATGCAGAGGCATCACAGGCACGGTGCGAGGAGTGGCGTCAGTGTCAGTGTGGCAGTCTCGGAGGGCTCTGTGGTGCGTGCTACTCCTATAGAGAGCTGCGACTGAAACCTGCATCCGCTGCAATGTGTGCGCCATCAGACCCAACAGTGTCGAGATGGACTAAATGTCTATCTGGTTTGGTGATAGACGTTCACTCATGTAGCCCATCAAAAACTGGCAGTGCTGCTGTGCCGGAGCACAGCCCCATCCCCCTCACCAACATCTCAGCTGACAAACAACAAGTGAAAAATAGACACAAAAAGATGGAGTAACTCAGCGGGACAGGCAGCTTCTCTGGAGAGAAGGAGCGGGTGATGTTTCGGGTCGAGAGCGTTCTTGTCTGTAGAAGGGCCTTGACTCGGAGTGGAGGGCCTTGATCGTGTGGACGCGATCTCGCTGGCTCTCCACTCCGCTCTGGACCACTTGGAGAACAAAAACTCATATGTCAGGCTGCTATTCATTGACTACAGCTCGGCATTTAACACAATCATCCCCTCCAAGCTGGTTACCAAACTCGCAGAACTGGGACTTTGCGCATCCCTCTGCAATTGGATCCTCGACTTCCTCATCCACAGAACGCAGTCTGTTCGTATTGGTGGAAATGTGTCAGACTCGATAACAATCAGCACGGGAGCACTTCAAGGCTGTGTGCTCAGCCCCCTGCTGTACTCACTCTATACTCATGACTGCATAGCCGGTCATAGTGCGAACTCCATCATCAAGTTCGCTGACGACACCACTGTTGTGGGACGTATCACTGAAGGGGATCGAGCAACTGTCCATATGGTGGCAGCACAACAACCTGGCCCTCAACACCAGCAAAACCAAGGAACTGATTGTGGACTTTGGAAGGAGTAGGATGGGTACCCACAGTCCTGTTTATATCAACGGGTCGAGGGTTGAAAGGCTCAAGAGCTTCAAATTCCTGGGCGTGCACATCTGTGAAGATCTTTCCTGGTCCGAGAACACAGATGCAATTATTAAGAAAGCTCATCAGTGCCTCTACTTCCTGAGAAGATTACAGAGAGTGGTCTGTCAAGGAGGACTCTCTCTAACTTCTACAGGTGTACAGTAGAGAGCTTGCTGACTGGTTGCATCGTGGCTTGGTTCGGCAACTTGAGCGCCCTGGAGAGGAAAAGACTACAAAAAGTAGTAAACACTGCCCAATCCATCATCGGCTCTGACCTTCCTTCCTTCGAGGGGATTTATCACAGTCGCTGCCTCAAAAAGGCTGGCAGCATCATCAAAGACCCACACCATCCTGGGCACACACTCATTTCCCTGCTACCTTCGGGTAGAAGGTACAGGAGCCTGAAGACTGCAACAACCCGGTTTAGGAATAGCTACTTCCCCACAGCCATCAGGCTATTAAACCTGGCTCGGAACTCTGAACATTGATATCCCTCCATCTGTTATTTGCACTTTATTAATTTATTAATTCATGTGTGTATTTATGTATATAATTGTAGTCAATGCCTTCTATGTTCTGTTGTGCTATGCAAAGAAAGATTTTCATTACCATCATTGACACATGACAATAAACTCTTTTGACTTTGACTTTTTGACCCAAACATCACCCATTCCTTTTCCCCAGAGATGCTGCCTGTCCCACTGAGTTACTCCAAGTTTATCTTCAGTTTCAACCAGCATCTGCAGATCCTTCCTGCATTGTATTCACTGAACTGATGCTTCAAGCGCCTATAGATTCCAATCATGGCCCAAACATTAGCCATCTGCAGCTGACACAAGGGCAGACATGAATAGCGACGGAGAAATGTGTAGGAAAGAACCGCAGATGCGGTTTATCTTCAACCGAAGATAGACACAAAATATTGGAGTAACTCAGCGGGACAGGCAGAATCTCTGGATAGAAGGAATGGATGACATTTCTGAAGAAGAGTCTCGATCTGAAACGTCACCAATTCCAGAGATGCTGCCTGTCCCGCTGAGTTGCTCCAGCATTTTAAGACAGGGCAGTGTTTGTTTCTTAAAATACTTCAACCAATATATAAATACATCCAGGTGGTTTATTGTTTAAGAAGGAACTGCAGATGGTGATTTCAACCGAAGGTAGACACAAAAAGCTGGAGTAACTCGGAGGGACAGGCAGCATCACTGGAGGGAAGGAATGGGTGACGTTTTGCGCCAAGACCCTTCTTCAGGCAGTGAACACATGTTCTGTGTCATTTGTACGTGCCAAAGAAGTATTTTATTTTCTGTTAAATTGACTCCCGTCCACTGCGGTGTTACCGCTGATTCCAGCTTTCTTCTGCCATTGGGCGGTACAGTGACGCGGCAGTTAGTGCCACTGCCGCGCAGCGATTCAAGTTCGATCCAAACCCCCGCCGCTGTCTTTGTGGAGTTTGCAAACAGAGAACATAAAACATCGAACAGTACAGCACGGGGGCGGCACGGTGGCGCAGCGGTAGAGTCGCTGCCTCGCAACGCCAGAGACCCAGGTTCGATCCTGACTACGGGTGCTGTGAGAACAGAATTTGTACGTTTCCCCCTGACCTGCACGGGTTTTCTCCAGGTGCTCCGGTTTCCTCCCACATTCCAAAGACATGCGGGCTTGGAGACTAATTGGCTTTGGTGAAACATTGTAAATTGTGTATGCAGGATATTGCTAGTGTACGGGGTGATCATTGGTCGGCACAGACTCTGGGCCGAAGGGCCTGTTTCCTCACTGTATCTCTATAGTCTAAAGGAACAGTCCTTACCGCCCACATCATCTGTACCAATCATAGTGCCGGGGTAAACTAGTCTCTGCCTGCATGTGTTCCCCATCCCTCCATTCCCTGCACTTCCATCTGCCTGTCTCTTCTGAGGCCCCCTTCGGTCATTGCTGACCACGGGTGTCTCCAGGGTGCTATTCCCTATATGGAGGATGCCTGTGCGTGACTTTGTTTAACATGGGGAGATTGGTGCACAGACAGCCACCCCACGGTCCTTGACAGATCTGGGTCAGGATCCAGTGGCATGTAGTTCAACACGAGTGGAGATCCTTTTCTGCTGCAGCCTTCATCCGCCTGTTCCACCGTTGAAGTCTTGGTTGGATTGTGCTTGTCAGATACCTCCCCCTCGACCTTACCGCCATGGGTGGCCCTACCAGGAGCATCGCTCCAGACAGCATCACTTTTAGGATCTCAGGTCCACACAAGCTTCTCCACCACGACAAGGTGACAATCCACGGAGAACGCCTATCTAAAAGACTCTTAAATGCCACGTATGTACCTGCCACTACTACTAGGCTTGGCAGTGCATTCCAGGCCCACTCTTGCATATCTCATCTGTGTGTTCTCCTTACGATGCCACGTGTTTCCCTTGGGTTCTCCACTTTTCATGCCAATCCCAAGGGCGAGCTGGGAGCTTAATTGGCCTCTATAATTGACTCCTCGTGGAGGTGGGAGCAAGAGAATGACTGAAGGAGGGATGGAGGTGCAGCGGTGTGAGCGATGAGATAGCAAGGAGATGACCAGGGGAATTGGACGGTGGAAGAGCTCTGGATTTGATCAGTGTAAAGTGACGGGGAACGATTTAACAGGGACCTGAGGGGTAACCTTTTCACCCAAACGGTGGTGGGTGTATGGAACAAGCTGCCGGAGGAGGTAGTTGAGGCAGATATTATCGCAATGTTTACGAAACATTCAATCAGGTACATGGATCAGCCATGATCATATTGAATGGCGGTGCAGGCTTGAAGGGCCGAATGGCCTACTCCTGCACCTATTTTCAATGTTTCTATGGATAGGACAGGTTTGGAGGGATCTGGGCCAAATGCAGGCAGGTGGGACTGATGTAGATGAGGCACGTGCGGGTAAGTTGGACCAAAGGCCATGTTTCCATGCTGTATGACTCTATGACTCTAGGAGCTGAAGGCTTCCTTCTGTCTGAAAAGAAAATATGAGAAAAATGATATGAATTAGGCTCTTTCACAAGCTTGAATATTTTTCCTGTGCCGTGCCTGCTGGAGTAAACAATTACTGAGCTTGCAAAGTAACCCGGGGTTAGTTGACACTTAAGTACTAACTTTGAGCCTAAGAGGTGGGTTGAGAGTAGGTCTCCCTGTGCTTGGGGCAGTTAGCACCCACTGTGTATGCAGTTTCTCAACCTGCGCTGTCTGGAGGATTTTCAAAGGCTAGTTTAGTGGGTTATTCACAATCTACCGTGGAATATTTCGCAGCAATTGATACCGATGTCCCTGTGGATTTAATTAGTATCTTCCTCAACCACAATAAACCAATGTCTCTGAGCTTGACTTTACCATGATCAGTGGCAACAGAACCTTTCCTCCCACTGGGAGTCTGGTTCGGCTGCAATGTTTTGCTTTATTCAGTATCTCTTCTGTTTTCCCTCATTTTCTCTCTGCTCACGTTTCTCTGATCTCCATGCTTAGCTTTGTTTAGTTTGGAGATACAGCGGGGAAACAGGCCCTTCGGCCCATCGAGTCCTTGCCGACCAACGCTCCCTGTGCACTAGTCCTACCCTACACGCTAGGGACAATTAACCTCTGGCATTGTAAGGCAGCAACTCTACAATGTGCCACTGTGCTGCCATGATGATAAGGTCATAAAATCATAAGGAATAGGAGTAGAATGAGATCATTCGGCCCATCAAGTCTACTCTGCCATTCAACCATGGCTGATCTATCTCTCCCTTCTAACCCCATTCTCCTGCCTTCTCACCATAACCCCTGACACCTGTACTAATCAAGAATCTATCTCTGCCTTAAAAATATCCGCTGACTTGGCCTCCACACCCCTATGTGGCAAAGAATTCCACAGATTCACCACCCTCTGACTAAAGACGGGCTTTCTCCTCATCTCCTTCCTAAAAGAACGTCCTAAAATAATGTTCTATAACCATCTGCTGGGCTGATGTAAATTCTGAGCTGTTGATCATTGATCTGACCATTGTCTGCCGGTTTAGGATCTCCAGCTCATCACCACATTTTGCCACGACCTGAGGACTATCGTGACTTGCTCTCATTGCGTGCTGTCCCCAGTTTAACCTAATCCCATTGTGGACCAAGCCCAGCTTGAAGCCCAGTCTGAAGAAGGTTTTCGACCCAAAAGGTCACCCATCCCTTCTCTCCAGGGATGCTGCCTGTCCCGCTGAGTTACTCCAGCATTTTGTGTCTATCTTTGATGTAAACCAGCATCCGCAGCTCATTCCTATACATTTGACCTCAAAGGTTCAAAGGGCTATTTTATTGGTCACATACACCAATTACTGTAGTGAAATGTTTCTTGCCAATGCAGCACATAAAAAAAGAATACAGACATAACAATGATAAAGAGATTTAAACATAAAAAACATCCCCCCCCAATAGTTCCCCTGTGGGTGAAGACACAATGTCCAGTCCCATCCCATGTCCACCCATAGTCCGGCCCATTGAGGCCTCCGCAGTCGCCTTCACGGAGGCCCGATGTTTCAGGCCGTTCTCGCCGGGTGATGGTGCCCCGGCGTCGGGAGAATCCTCTCAGCGGCTTGGGACGCCTGGAACGGCCGCTTCCTTACCGGAGTCCACGGCTTCCGAAGCCAACAAGGCCGCGCCGGATGGAGCTCCCCCACTGGCTCCCGATGTTGAAGTCAGCGCCGCTGCCCGCAGCTGGCCGCTCCACAGACTCGCGGCTCCGCGATGTTTTTTGTCGGCGGTCTTCAGCTCACCGGAGTTCCAGCGCGGCGACTTAGGCAAGGCATCGCCCGCTCCGCGATGGCGCTCCAGCTGAGGCTCCGGCCGGTCCCATCAGGAAACGCCGCCCCAGGCCCGATGGTAGGCCGCGAGCACGGGTCGAAGATGCAGCCCGGAGAAAAGCCACCTCTCCGACCAGGTAGGGGCCAGGAAAAGCAATTTCCCCCCCACCCCCACCCCTCACATAAAAAAGAATAGACTCCAAAGAATAGACCTGACCTTGCCGTCACCATCGATGAAGCCAAGAATTTGCAGTAAGTCTTCCCACTTTACCTTGTTGCCTGCAGTTTATTCCATTCGCCCACCCAATGTTAATCTGGTGTTGTTAACCTCATCCTATGTTACAATGGCACCACCAGACTGAGTTGACTGGCTGAGAATAGAGAGGACGAGCTGCTGCCATGGGCTGCATATTCTTACAGGTCAATTTTTTGCCATGTGTTCGTATTGGTTTATTATTGTCCAATGGACATTCACGGTGGCGCAGCGGTAGAGTCGCTGCCTTACAGCGAATGCAGCTCTGGAGACCCGGGTTCGATCCCGACAACGTGTGCTGTCTGTATGGAGTTTGTACGTTCTCCCCATGACCTGCGTGGGATTTCTCCAAGATCTTCGGTTTCCTCCCCACACTCCAAAGACGTACAGGTTTGTTGGTTAATTGGCTTGGTAAATGTAAAAATGGTCCCCAGTGGGTGTAGGATAGTGTTAATATGCGGGGATCACTTTGTCCATTTGTGCCTCCCTTTGTGCTGCTTTAAAAAGCTCCAGATAGACACAAAACTCAGCGGGTCAGGCAGCATCCCTGGAGAAAAGGAGCAGGTGACGTTTCGGCTCACGACCCTTCTTTAGACTGAGAGTCGGGGAAAGGTAAACATGGGATATAGACGGTGATGGAGAAATATAGAACAAATGGATGAATGATGTGCCAATAAAGTGGCGATGCTGAAGGGACCAGGGAGTGTTAGCTGTAGACAACAAGACTTAACAAGACAAGTGTGAAGCTAGTACAATGAGTTGGGTGGGCTCTAACTTGCTTGTCTTCCATATGCAGCGTTATCAGGACCCCTTACTCCACACTGACTTCTAACCTGGGGTCATTATTGAGGAACTCGATTTGAATTTCCCAGAGTAGCTGCTACTGGACATAACAGCACACCCGGCAAACCTTAAAGACACTCCCGTACAACAGACCGCACGGACACGCAGCGGTAGAGTTGCTGCCTCGCACTGCCAGAGACTCGGGTTCGATCCTGACTACGGGTCCTGTCTGTATCGAGTTTGTACAGTTCTCCCCGTGACCGCGCGGGTTTGCGGTCACGGGGAGAACTGCTTCCAGGTGTTCCAGCTTCCTCCCACACGCTAAAGAAGTACAGATTTTGTATGTTAATTGGCTTTGGTACAAATTGTAAATTGTCCCTAGAGTGTGTAGGATAGTGCTAGTGTACGGGGATGGCTGGTCGCAGGGAACTCGGTGGACCGAAGGGCCTGTTTCTGAACTGTATCTCTAAACTAAACTAAACTGAACTAAACACCACCGTAAATCTCCAGTTATGGGAGCCAGCGATTACTGCCACAAGGCTGCACTAGAGATTGCACTGGGCAGAGAGCAGACGTCCGGATTTAGATGAAAGTTCCACCTCACTGATAGAGTGATGCCCTTTGTTCAAGGCTGCCGTAGGGCCCTGCAGACCATACTGGCAGCAGGTTGCCACAGAGGTTCTCCCCTAAGGTCATCATTGTCCACACTGGCGACCGGTGATAGCACAGGGGACATCGTCTCACAACACTGGCCAAGGGTGAATCTTCAAAACTTCTTCAATTCAGTTCAGTTTATTGTCACGTGTACCGAGGTACAGTGAAAAGGTATTTTGCTGCTTGCTAACCAGTCAGCCGAAAAACAATACATGATTACAATCAAGTCATTTACTGTGTATAGATACATAGAAACATAGAAAATAGGTGCAGGAGGAGGCCATTCGGCCCTTCAAGCCAGCACCGTCATTCATTGTGATCATGGCTGATCGTCCCCAATCAATAACCCGTGCCTGCCTTCTCCCCATATCCTTGACTCCACTAGCCCCAAGAGTTCTATCTAACTCTCTCTTAAATCCATCCAGTGATTTGGCCTCCACTGCCCTCTGTTGCAGGGAATTCCATAAATTCACAACTCTCTGGGTGAAAAAGTTTTTTTTCACCTCGGTCTTAAATGACCTCCCCTTTATTCTAAGACTGTGGCCCCTGGTTCTGGACTCGCCTGACATTGGGAACATTTTTCCTGCATCTAGCTTGTCCAGTCCTTTTACAATTTTATATGTTTCTATAAGATTCCCCCTCATCCTTCAAAACTCTAGTGAATACAAGCCTAGTCTTTTCAATCTTTCCTCATGTGACAGTCCCGCCATCCCAGGGATCAATCTCGTGAGCCTACGCTGCACCTGCCTCAATCACAAGGATGTCCTTCCTCAAATTAGGAGACCAAAACTGTACACAATACTCCAGATGTGGTCTCACCAGAGCCCTATACAACTGCAGAAGAACCTCTGAAAATGATGTCAAGTTAAACTAATCTCTGCCAACACGTGATCCCTGTCTCTTATTCCCTGCATATCCAGGTGCCGGTGTAAAGGCTTCTCTAATGCCGCTATTGTATCTGCCTCCACCATCGCCCTTGGCAGCGCATTCCAGCCACCCACTATTCTTTGTGTAAAAATCATGCCCTGCACATTTCATACCAAATTTGTGTATCTCTCCTTGAAGCTATGCTTACTAATCTATGATATTTCCATGCTGGGAAAAAGGTTCTGACTGTCTACCCTATCTATCTATCATCATCATCATCGTTGAAAACATCAATGGGCATGGTGCGTTACAATGCTGTGTACAACAGTGATCGCAACTTCGACTGAAGTGTGGATGGCGTTGGCTCGCGAGGAGCTCGTCCGCCCTTTGACAGGGCTTGGTTTTGGTCCCTCTGGGGGTCCACAGCCCCCTCCTCACCTGGCAAACCAGGTGGGGGAGACGGTTTAGTCGCCGACTATCCAACCATGGAGCAGGTAGTACGAGATTACACGGTACCCGTGGCGGGGGGAACTCCCTATCTATAGGCACAGACACGGGCACCTTGCATTTTACGCAAGGGTTAAGTAGATGAAGTACGTGACCTCATTCAAATACGTGTAAATTAACCATATATGCATCTGCAACGTCAGCAGTCGAGTTGCGCATGTTGTTCGAGAACTACCAGTGCTAAAATCAAGTTATTGCATTTATTAGAGGACCAAGTATGTTATTTAAAAAATGCATAAACTAAGCACGTGCAGAACGCAAGGTGCCTGTACTTCCATCAGGCTCCCCGCTGCCTCTGACACTCCAGAGAAAACAATCCGAGAGTGAAAGCCTTCCTTTTTCCAGCAATAATTCCTCGATGCATTTGGAGGAGACATAAGCGTGACAGAAACCGTGCTGATAGATTGGAGAAAAACTGGCATTGATGGATTGAAAAAAGAACTTTGCAAGATAAAGTGGAAAACATTATTGGCAAACAAGGACATAGAACATCGACAGGAAGCTTTTAAAACCATGTCAACAATGTGCAGGGAAAAAAAAAATTCTATTAGAGGAGGATAGAACTATGTAAACAGTTTGGGAAGCCGTGATTGAATATTGACATAAATCAAGTCGAGTCGGGTCAGGCCAAGTTTATTGTCGTATGCAAGTACAGTGAATAAGGGTGAAGCTCTTGCAATGACTGATGTTGAGGAAAGTGGAAGATCTCAGGCACATGGAGCCAAATTACTGCTTCCTGAATCACCCACACATTTAGAGAAAGAGCGGATGGGATTATGCTTTTTCTTTTGCTTTCTAAAAGCTTTGGCTTGATTTAAGAGGGACTCTGGACTACTATGCTGGACTATACGGTGGCGCAGCAGTAGAGCTGTGGCTTCACAGCACCCGAGACCCGGGTTCGATCCTGACTATGGGTGTTTGTCTGTACAGAGTTTGTACGTTCTCCCCGTCACCTGCCAGAGTTTTCTCCGAGATCTTTGATTTCCTCCCACACTCCAAGGACGTACAAGGTTTATCGTGCAAATTGTTCCTAGATCGCTGGTCGGTGCGGACTCGATGGGCCGAAGGGCCTGTTTCCATTCTGTATCTCTAAACTAAACTACTAAACTAAAAAAGTGAGTGAGTCCCACCGCAAATGTGGTTTAAACCGAAGATCGACACAAAAAACTGGAGTAACTCAGCGGGACAGACAGTGATTCTGGAGAGAAGGAATGGGTGACGTTTGTGGGCCGTAGCCTTCTTCAGTTTGATGAAGGGTCTTGACCTGAAACGTTACCTTTTCCTTTTCTCCCGAGATACTGTCTGTCCCGCTGAGTTACTCCAGCATTTTTGCGTCTATCTCACCAGAGCTTGTTAACTCACCATCCCCAGCCAATAATGGGCCATTGTGGGCTCACTTTCAGTTCACGTTTATCGTCACGTGTACTGAGGTACAGTGAAAATCTTGGGCTCCACCGTTCCTGAGGTCAGCGATCGCTAGTCCTGATTCTTCCCTCACCTTTATCCGCTGAAGAAGGGTTCTAACCCGAAACGTCACCTATTCCTTTTCTCCAGAGACGCTGCCCAACCCGCAGAATTACTCCACCATTTTGCGTCTATTTTCGGTGTAAACCAGAATCTGCACGTTCCTTCAAATATATATTTTGAGGCGATTTAACCGTGGAGCTATAAAAAGCAGAATCAGGAAACTGCAGATACTGGAATGTTTAATGGCTAAAATTTATAGCTTTGTGCCATCCGCAAACTTGCTAGTGTTGCTCCTAATTGCCTCTTTCAAATCATTAATATATATGGTAAACAGTTGCGGCCGCAACACCGAGCCTTGCGGCACTCCACTCGCCACTGCCTGCCATTCTGAAAATGACCCGTTCACTCGTACTCTTTGCTTCTGGTCTGCCAACCAATTTTTTATCCATGTCAACACCCTACCCCCAATACCATGTGCTCTAATTTTAGTCACCAGTCTCCCGTGCGGGACCTTATCAAAGGCTTTCTGAAAGTCTAGATACACTACATCCACTGGCACCCCTTCATCCATTTTACTTGTCACGTCCTCAAAAAATTCCAGAAGATTAGTCAAGCATGATTTCCCTTTCATAAATCCATGTTGACATGGACTAATCCTTTTACTGCTATCCAAATGCCCCATTATTACCTCTCTAATAATTGACTCCAGCATCTTTCCCACCACCGAAGTCAGGCTAACTGGTCTGTAATTCCCCGTTTTCTCTCTCGCTCCTATCTTGAAAAGTGGGATAACATTAGCTATCCTCCAATCCACAGGAACTGATCCTGATTCTATTGAACATTGGAAAATGATCACCAATGCGTCCACTATTTCTAGAGCCACCTCCCTGAGGACCCTGGGATGCAGACCATCAGGCCCAGGGGATTTATCATCCTTCAGTCCCATTAGCCTACCCAATATTATTTCTTACCTAATGAAAATGTCTTTCAGTTCCTCTACCCCCTTAGATCCTCTGTCCTCCAGTACATCTGGGAGATTGTTTGTGTCCTCCTTAGTGAAGACAGATCCGAAGTACCTATTCAACTCTTCTGCCATTTCCTTGTTGCCCATAATAATTTCACCCGTGTCCGCCTTCAAGGGACCCACATTTGACTTTGCTACTCTTTATCCCTTAACATATCTGAAGAAGCTTTTACTGTCCTTCTTTATATTCCTGGCCAGCTTCCCCTCGTACTTCATCTTTTTAGCCCGTATTGCCCGTTTTGTTTCCTTCTGTTGTCCTATGAATGCGTCCCAATCCTCTGGCTTCCGGCTACTCTATACTGTGTTATATATCTTTTCTTTTAGTTTTATTCGATCCCTAACCTCTCTTGTCAGCCACGGTTGCCTCCTACTCCCCTTAGAATCTTTCTTCCTTTTTGGAATGAAATGATCCTGCATCTTCCGGATTATGCCCAGAAATTCCTGCCATTGCTGTTCCACCGTCATTCCTGCTAGGATCCCTTTCCAGTCTACCTTGGCCAGCTCCCCTCTCATGCCTTCATAGTCCCCTTTGTTCAACTGCATCACTGACACTTCCGATTTAACCTTCTCCTTCTCAAATTGCAGATTAAAACTATTCATATTATGATCACTACCTCCAAGCGGTTCCTTTACCTCGAGTTCTCTTATCATATCTGGTTCATTCGATAACGAAATCCAAAATTGCCTTTTCTCTGGTCGGCTCCATTACAAGCTGCTCTAAGAATCCATCTCGGAGGCATTCTACAAACTCTCTTTCTTGGGGTCCTGAACCAACCTGATTTTCCCAGTCCACCTGCATATTGAAATCCCCCATCACCACAGTGGCATTACCTTTGTTACATGCCAGTTTTAACTCCTGCTGCAACATACACCCTACATCCGGGCTACTATTTGGGGGTCTGTAGATAACACCAATTAGTGTCTTCTTGCCTTTACAATTCCTCAACTCAATCCACAGTGACTCTACCTCGTCAGTCACTATGTCTTTCCTCGCAAGGGACTGAATTCCATCCCTCACCAGCAGAGCTACCCCCCTCCTCTGCCCACCTGCCTGTCCTCTCTATAGGTTGTATAACCCTGAATATTAAGTTCCCAGGCCCGATCCTCCTGCAGCCACGTCTCAGTAATCCCCACAATGTCATATCTACCAACCTGTAACTGAGCCTCAAGCTCATCTACTTTACTTCTTATACTTTGCGCATTCAAATACAATACTTGTAATTCCTTACGCATCTCACCATTCACATCGATCCCTATTACACTTGGCCATACTATAATAATTTTATAGAACCACCTGTACATTAACTCTACTGAGAACATGCTGATTGAGCATGAGATGCCAATGAAGTACCCTGAGGCAAGAACCAGGGGGTCACAGTCCCAGGTTAAGAATAAGTGGCAGGCCATTTAAGACTGAGATAAGGAAAAGCTTTTTCACCCAGAGAGTTGCGAATCTGTGGAATTCACAACTCGCCACGCCACGCCAACCAGCGATCACCGCGTACACAGACACTATCCTAAACACAATTTTACCAAAGCCAATTAACCTACAAATCTGTACGGCTTTGGAGTGTGGGAGGAAAGCGGAAAACCCACGTAGGTCATGGGGAGAATGTACAAACTCCGTACAGACAGCACCCCTATTCAGGATCGAACCCAGTCACTAGCGCTGCAAGGCAGCAACTATAGTGCTGCGCCCTCTATTTATTATTCAATTATTTATTTTAAGTTACAATTTATATTTTCCAAACTCCTCCAGAACACAATGTCAGAGCTTGCTGCCTGCATTCGTTCCACAGAGCACTGTTGGAATCATTAATCTTGATGTTCTATTTGCAGTTCAGCAGAAGAAAACCAGACCAGCAGCTTCTTCCTCTTATGATTCAGAACCTTTAATGAAGACAAACACCCCAAGGTACTTCACAGAGGAGTGAGTGAAGGAAGCAGGAACTAAGAACAGGTTTCAAGCTCTGCATATTAGGAATACATTATGTTCTCTGTAGAGGAAATTTAAATCATGGAGACATGAATCTTGAAACTGGAGGTTCTGTGGAACGTCGGATGTTGAGGGGAGACTTATTATTTTTTTGTTTTAGACATACAGCGCGGAATCGGGCCATTTGGCTCACCGAGTCCGCACCGGCCTGCGATCCCCTGCACATTAATACTGCCCCAAACACACTATATGGCCAATTTGACATTTATATCAATCCAATTAACCTAAAAACGTGCACGTCTTTGGAGTGTGGCAGGAAACTGAAGATTTCGGAGAAAACCCACGCAGGTCACGGGGAGAACGTACAAACTGCGTACAGACAGCACCCGTAGTCAGGATCGAACCCGGGTCTCTGGTGCAGCAAGGCAGCAGCTCTACCGTTTGTTGGGCCACCGTGCCGCCCTTGATAGAAGCATATAAAAATGATGGATAAAGTTAGGGTGTAAATGTAGGGGTTATGGGGAGGGCAGGCAAACGGGGTTAGGAGGGAGAGATAGATTAGTCATGATCGAATAGGCAAAGCAGACTTATTGGGCCAAATGGCCTTTCTGCTCCTATCACATATGAACACTGGAGGCCATAGCTGTAAGGTGAGAGGGAGAAAGTTTAAAGGAGATGTGCAGAGCAAGTTATTGACTGTGTGGCTGGTGCCTGGAGCACATTGCCATGGATGGTGGTAGAGTCATCCACAATAGTGGCGTTTGGATAGGCACTAGAGAGTGCAGGGAATAAAGGGATATGCAGGCACAGGAGGTCAGTTCAGAAAGGCATCATGTTTGCCACAACCATTATGTGCCAAAGGGCCTGTTCCTGTGCTGCATTTTCCTGCGTTCTGTGCTCTACATGCCGAGAATTTCACAATGATTGTAGGCAGTACTTTGTACGCAGGTCATTTCCGATCTCGATGAAGTCTTCAGGACAGTTTGTCTGAGAGTCGACAGGGGGGAAAACTTCCCTCTAGTCAGGGATACCTAATGAGCCACATGTTATTACCAAGCTAATAGTGTGTGAACGTTTATCTAATTTGCAATCATACTATGAATGAATTCAATGCTGTGTTTGGAAAAGGAAAAATGTTAAATCGATATGAGAAATTAAGTCGTAGAGTCATAGATTCATACAAACCCGACGACCACACTTGTCCACGCTGAGTAAGATTACCCTCCTAGGCTGCTCCCACCTCACGCATTCGGCCCATCGCTCTTTAAATCTTTCCTCTCCAAGTACCTATCTAAATATGTTGTTAAAATACCTGCCTCAACGAGCTGTGCAGGAAGGAACTGCAGTTGTTGGTTTAAACCAAAGATAGGCACAAAAAGCTGGAGTAACTCAGTGGGTAACTAAAAGCTGGAGTAACTAAGCAATGAGAGAATGCGGCACAGTGGCATAGCAAGTAGAGGTGCTGCCTCACAATGCCACGGTGCCGGGTTCAATCCAGGCCTTGTGTGCTGTCTGCGTGGAGTTTGCACGTTCTCCCCGTGACCTGTAGGTTTCCTCTGGATGCTCCGGTTTCCTCCCACATCCCAAAGACGTGCAGGCTTGTACGTTAATTGGCCTCTGTAACTGCCCCTAGTGTGTAGTCAGTGATGCAAAAGTGGAATAACATCGAACTGGTGTGAACGGGTGATCGATGGTTGGCGTTGCTCGGTGAGCTGAAGGCCCCGTTTCCATGCTGTATCGTTCAATTAATTCAATCAAAATACCAAGAGCAAATCAGCGGGACAGGCAGCATCTCTGGAGAGAAGGACTGGGTGACGTTTCACTGACAGTGAGAGTCAGGGGAGAGGGAGACACAGAAATAAAGAAGGGGAAGGTGTCCAAACGTGGCTATCTTCGGTGTAAACCAGCATCCCCAGTTCCTTGCCACAGATATCCTGGATCAGTTACTATTGAATAAAGGGCCTGTCCCACTTGGCCGTCATTTGTACCTCATTCACGCATTATATGTAAATTAGGTTGATGCGTCGTGACCCGTGGGGTGTGCATGCCTTGCGCATGGTGAGGCGTAGAAGTGTATGCGGTGGCGCGCGGTATCGCACAGTGCTCCAGGATTTATTACAGGAAAGAAATCCTCACGTGCCACCGCCATATCGCGTACGCACGCTGATGCATTGGTTATGCGCGCTAAAGCATTGGCATCGTACGCTGGCGTCCCAACGTCACGTGGGTCGTTACATCACCGTTACATCACGGTCGTTACATCACCGTGCGTCAACATCCTTATGTCCTTGCGTCAAGATCCTGCCGTGCGCTGCAGGGTATTCTAATGATGTCACGCGCACCTGATGACGCGTGATTTGCGCGCGACGTTGCGCATCATGACGCGTCGACCTATTTTACATATGACGCTTAAATGAGACGCAAATGATGGCCAAGTGGGGCAGGCCCCTGTGGATGGGAACTCAATAACATTTGAAGCAACACACGATAGGAAAGAAAATAATGGACGTGTCAAACTCCAAGGACTAGATAGTGTAGCCATTCCAACAACTTAAAAGTAGAAGATAAAAACCGTGCCTATGTTTAGATTAGTTGAGTTCAGAGATACAGTGCTTAAACAGGCCCATCGGCCCAAAGAGCCCGCACCGACCAGCGACCCCTGCACGTTAACACAATCCTATGCACACTAGGGACAATTTTGCATTCATGCCAAGTCAATTAATGTACAAGCCTGGGTACACAAAAGGCTGGAGAAACACAGCGGGTGCAGCAGCATCTAAGGAGCGAAGGAGATAGGCGACGTTTCGGGTCGAGACCCTTCTTCAAGCCTGTATGTCCTTGGAGTGTGGGAGGGAACCGAAGATCTCGGAAAAAAGACAGCACGCTTACACCCATCCGTACAGACAGCACCCATAGTCGGGATCGAACCCGGGTCTCTGGCGCTGTAAGGCAGGAACTCGACTCCTGTGCCACTGTGCTGCCCCTATGTCTGTATAATAATCTTTCAAAGCTCTTGATTTGGGAAGTATTGCTCCAGATGGAAAAACAAATCTTTCCGTCATTTTTTTATTTACAAAAAGCTAAAAAGTGAAAAACCAATAATCCTATAATAATTCTATAGATCTATTAGCCTGAAATCCATCATAAAGGGAATGAGTGGGGTCTCCAAGTAAAAGATAGGATAATAGAGTTATTGAATGTTAGTCACTGATAAGAGAATGGCAGAGGACATGTTTTAGTTTGATTTAGTTTAGAGATACAGCGCGGAAACAGATTCTTCAGCCGACTGAGTCCTCACCGACCAGCGATCCCCATGCATTTATATGACCCTAGTCCTTACACAAGGGACAATTTACATTTATATCCAAGCCAATTAACCTACAAACATACATGTGCTTGGATTGTGGGAGGAAACTAAAGATCTCGGAGAGAAACGCACGCAGATCACAGGGAGAACATGCAAACTCCGCACAGACAGCACCCGTAGTCAGGGTTGAAGCCGGGTGTCTGACGCTGTAAGGCAGTAGCTCTTACCCTGTCGCAAACCATGGGGAACTGTGAACAGTTGTGGCACCCCACCAGGATACGTCGGTCGGTACAAATGTACCAGTGTGAATCAGCACTCCCGTGCTTACATTGTAAGGATGAGTACATCTAACAGGACTGTGTTGACAAAAGTGCTGGAGAAACTCAGCGGGTGCACCTGGAAGGTGCGACAGAGGTTCACCTGCACCTCCTCCAACCTCATCTATTGCATCCACTGCTCTAGATGTCGTCTAATCTACATCAGTGAGACCAAGCGCAGGCTTGGCGATCGCTTCGCCCAACACCTCCGCTCGGTCCGCAATAACCAACCTGATCTCCCGGTGGCTCAACACTTCAACTCCCCCCTCACATTCCGAATCCAACCTTTCTGTCCTGGGCCTCCTCCATGACCAGAGTGAGGACCACCGGAAATTGGAGGAGCAGCACCTCATATTCCGCTTGGCTAGTTTATACCCCAACAGCATGAAAATTGACTTCTCTAATTTCAGGTAGTCCTCACCGTCTCCTCCCCTTCTCAGCTCTCCCTCAGCCCTCTGGCTCTTCCCCTTCCTTTCTTATTCCCGCCCCCTCCCCAGCCTACATCAGTCTGAAGAAGGGTTTCGGCCTGAAACGTCGCCTATTTCCTACGCTCCATAGATGCTGCCGCACCCGCTGAGTTTGTACTCACTGATATTGTAATCGCTAGAATTTAGAAGATTGAGGGGGAATCTTATAGAAACTTACAACATTCTTAAGGGGTTGGCCAGGCTGGATGCCGGAAGATTGTTCCCGATGTTGGGGAAATCCAGAACAGGGGGTCACAGTTTAAGGGTAAGGGGGAAGTCTTTTACGACCGAGATGAGAAAAAACATTTTTCACACAGAGTGGTGAATCTGTGGAATTCTCTGCCACAGAAGGTAGTTGAGGCCAGTTCATTGGCTATATTTTAGAGGGAGTTAGATGTGGCCCTTGTGGCTAAAGGGATCAGGGGGTATGGAGAGAAGGCAGGTACAGGATACTGAGTTGGACGATCAGCCATGATCATATTGAATGGCGGTGCACGCTCGAAGGGCCGAATGGCCTAATTCTGTACCTATTTTCTATGTTTTCTATTTCTATGTTTCTCCAGCACTTTTGTCTACCTTCGGTTTTCCAGCATCTGCATTTCCTTCTTAAACATTCTAGGACTGGGTTCCCTGGTTCAGAGGGACATGGGCCAAACACCCAAACACAAGCAGGTGAGACAAATGTAGATGGAGCATGTTGATCGGTGTGGGTAAGTTGAGCTGAAGGGCCTGTTTCCACACTGTATGACTATGATTCGATGACTGTATTGTAATTGACAGAACTGTGACAGGTAAATGAATCGAGACGCTAATCAGCCAAGATCCAGTTTAATAGTAGAATAGACAATCGAGCCAAATGGCCTGCTCCAATTGCCTTCTGTCCGTGGACACATTGGATGCGTGTGGGGTGAGGAGCAGCAGAGAGGTTTGGAAGGAAGATCCAATAAATTAGGACATTCTGTCAGAAATTCAACCGGACAACCAGTTCCGCCTTTTATCTTTGATGGGATCGTCCCGGGGTCTTCATTAATTGGTTTATGATTACAATTACCTCACTGAGAGAACCCTCACGCGGTGAAGTAATTTGGCTTTTCCTTTTACATTTTTCTCCCCGTTCCATTTTTATCCCCGTAAAACCCAAGGTCGTTCAGGACAAGAACAAAACCACGACTGAGACATACTTTCAGCACCGCCCCCCCTCCTACACCAGGAAATATAATTTAACCTTCAGTAATGTCATCATTAGCCTAAAATTCAATACGGGGAGAAAAGACGAAATACGAAGGTAGGCTAGCCAATAATATAAAAGAGGATAGCAAGAGTTGCTTCAGTTATATAAAGAGTAAGAAAGAGGCAAAAGTGACAATAGACAATAGACAATAGGTGCAGGAGTAGGACATTCAGCCCTTCGAGCCAGCACCGCCATTCAATGTGATCATGGCTGATCATCCCCAATCAGTACCCCGTTCTTGCCTTCTCTCCATATGACTCTTCTACCTTCAAGAGCCCTATCTAGCTTTCTCTTGAAAGCATTCAGATAGCCGTCCTCCACCGCCCTTTGAGGCAGAGAATTCCACAGACTCACCACTTTGTGTGTGAAAAAGTTTCCTCATCTCCGTTCTAAATTGCCTACCCCATATTCTTAAACTGTGGCCCTTGGTTCTGGACTCCCCCAACATCGAGAACACGTTTCCTGCCTCTAGCGTGTCCAAACCCTTAATAATCTTAAACGGTTCAATAAGATCCCCTCTCATCCCAGCGGACATTGGTCCGCTGGAGAATGATGCAGGAGAAGTGATAATGGGGAGTTGAGTAATTCTTTTTGCATCAGTCTTCACAGTGGAAGACACCAACATCGTGCCTGAAATTCAAGAGAGTCCGGGTATGGGAGTTAATGGAGTAGCTATTACCAGGGAGAAGGTGCTTGGGAAGCTGAAAGGGCTGAAGGTGGATAAGTCACCTGGACCGGATGCACTGCACCCTAGGGTTTCTGAAAGAGGTGGCTTTCGAGATTGTGGAGGCACAGATAGTGATATTTCAAGAATGGCTAGAGACAGGAGTGGTCCCAGATGAATGGAACATTACCAATATTACCCCGGTGCACAAGAAGGGAGCAAAGCAGAATAGTGGGAACTATAGGCCAGTTAGTCTTTGGTGGTTGGTAAAATGTTACAGTCCATTATAAAGAATGAGGTTATGGAGTACTTTGAAGTTCACGATAAAATAGGCCACAGTCAGTTTGGCTTTGTGAAGGGGAGGTCTTGGCTGACAAATTTGCTGGAATTCTTTGAAGAAGTAATTTGCAGGACAGACAAAGGAGAGTCAGTAGATGTTGTATACCTAGACTTTCAGAAAGCCTTTGATAAGGTGCCACATGGGAGGCTGCTAAGGAATATGATAGCCCATGGTATCGAAGGGCCGATATTGGCATGGATATCAGGTTGGCTGGATGGCAGAAGACAAGAGTGGCAATAAAGGGGGCTTTTTCTGGTCGGCTGCCAGTGACTCACGGAGTTGCGCAGGCAGGGCTGGCCTTAGGAGGTGTGGTGCCCAATTGGGAACAATTTTGGTGAGCCCCAGTTTTCCAGCCAAGGTTTGTCAGCTCTGTTATTTAGTATATATTATGAAATTGTACACTAAGGTGCTATGGATTATACACTGTCTGAATCTCTCCTGCTCCTGTTTGACGGTCACTACCTCCGCTGGTTTCCAACCTTTACCGTAGCTACTAATTACCATTAAACTGAATTATGTGATTGGACGCAACCCCCTTAGAGACAGCGGTTGATTGGCCACCAAATAATCGGGCACAAATTGACAAATAGGAAAATAATACATTCGCTGGTCGGTGCGAAATCGGTGGACTATCTCCAAACTAAACAGTATAACATGCAGGTACATTCATTTAAAATTAAATTCAGTGATTATTTCACAAGATTTCTTACTGTATCTGGCCAATCTCTGTTTAAGATGTTTGGTCTGCCTTGGGCATTGACCATTGACTCTGAACTAAAAACCTAAACCAGACTCAATTGTATCATCACATTGGACTCGGTAAACTCACACATCTCTGCATTCAGGAGGCTGCCATGGTTGGAATCACTGGCTCTGAGACCAGAGTGGGTAAAGTGACCCAAGACCAATACATAAGATGATAGCTCTTCTCAATTAAAAAAAGTGATGTTTTTCACTCTAACCATGATGGCTGGAGCTTCCTGCAAGGTGATCTCTGACCTCGCTAAGTAAATATTGTCGTAATTCTCAGTTGAGGTCAAATGAAGAAGATATTCATGACATTGTTCAGTGGAGCCCATGGACGTGTCACTGAAAGCAGTGAAGAAAGCAATCTCCGCACTGCTGTTCCCGCGTTTAATGAAGTGACTTTTAAATTACTTGAAATAAAAGTTGATTTCTCTTTGTAACAAATGTCAACCGTGCTTCTAATGAAAGAGAAATGAATACACTTCTTTCTCTAACCTTCCGTAATTCAGTTGACTTTTGTTTAAAGTGGAAGATGCAAACATTGTCAGCTCCACCTGGACTTCACCCAGGGTGACTGGGGAGTCCAGAGCAAGGGGCCACAGTTTAAGAATATGGGGGTAGGCCATTTAGGACTGAGATGAGGAAACACTTTTTCATCCAGAGAGTTGTGAATCTGTGGAATTCTCTGCCACAGAAGGCAGTGGTGGCCAATTCACTGGATGTTTTCAAGAGAGAGTTAGATTTAGCTCCTAGGACTAACTGAATCAAGGGATATGGGGAGGAATGAGGATACTAATTTTAGATGATCAACCATGATTATATAGAATGGCACTGCTCGAAGGGCCGAATGGCCTACTCCTGCACCTATTTTCTATGTTTCTCTTTCTATGGCTGATAGAAATGCATGCTCCATTCTTGAAGGTATCTGGTGCGGGATTTGAAATCCCCGTCAAGTCACAATGTACCAATAAAGATGCTCTGCTTTCTTTCCATGGATTATCTGTATATGTTAGTTGAGAGATACAGCGCAGAAATAGGCCCTTCGGCCCACCGAGTCCGTACTGACCCCTGCACACGAACACTATCCTGCACACAGTTCTTCAGGCTGAGAGTCAGGGGAGAGGGAAACTAGAGGTATGAAAAGATACAGAACAAACCCCAGAACCCCTGAAGAAGGGTCTCGACCCAAAACGTCGCCTATCTCCTTCGCTCCGTAGATGCTGCTGCACCCGCTGAGTTTCTCCAGCCTTTTGTGTACCCCAGAACAGAATGATCTGTTTGGTACCCTTTCTCACCTCTAGTTTTCCGAATAAAATGGAAACCTTTGAACCATTGAAACGAAGATAGACACAAAATGCTGGAGTAACTCGGTGGGACAGGCAGCATCTCTGGAGACAAGGAATGGATGACGTTTTGGGTTGAGGCCCTTCAACCATTGAAGCAGCTCATTGGAGGTCTGTGAAACCGTGCAGGGCAATGCACCTTCTAGTTGTGTCCAGCACATTGGGAAAGTGAGTTATGCTTTACTCTAAAACCTTAGCAACAAAAGTCAATGACCCCCACCCCCCCAACAACAGAACGGAACCGCAGATGCAACCGTCACAGCAAAACGTCAATGAGTCCGGGAATGCCGAGGTGACAGGGTGAGAGAGAGAGAGAGAGAGTGAGAGGGAGGGAGGGAGAGACGGAGCGAGCGTAAGACAGAGAGACACAACGTGGGTCGGTAGGTGAATGACTAACCTGCACACCAAGAAGAAGCTCGCGGTCCGAGCCCTCAACCATGATGATGAGTTTTAAGAAATTCTCAATGTGTCGTCAATGCATCGATCTACATTCCTCAGTGTAATTGTGTTTTGACCAAATATTAATGACGTTGTGTTCCTTTGAATAAAATTCACAGAGCATCATTAATACTTGGTCTAAACACAATTACATTTACTGAGGAATGTGGATCGATTAATTGATGACACATTGATGACACATTGAAGTCTGGCTCAGCCAGTGGCACCTAGGAATAGACTGGGTGACAACCAAGAATAGTTTGGTGACTGTCCACTGGAGAGACAGTTGACGGCACGGAAAGACGGCACCCGGGAAAGGCTGGGTTAGCACCCCAGTCTGTGTCTTTCGTGAGAAAGACACCCAACAGAGCTACGGAAAGGCCTAATGAACCATCGTGGCCTAAACATCCATCAGGCGAGAATGAAATGCTCGGAGAAGGAGAAAGAGGTGCAGCGCATGCACAGGCCTTGAACCTGGTGAGACGCAGGTAGAGGAGCCCGGCCGGGAGTCATCCCACAGAGCCCAGTCCCTCCATGTACTAGAGTCTCCCAACCCCTGCAGAATGGTTACTAAGATGGCTGATCCGTGGGCGGTTGCTGCTGGGACGCAAGTCGGGGCCTGATCAACCCCGGCTGGGTCGCCTGGGCGAGGCTGTCTGATGTTGTGAGACCCGAAACACCCAATGACTCCAGGTCACATCACTGAGGATGCGTCCCAGCTCATCTAGAAGATGTATATTTTTCACATATAACTACGTGTTATCGTACTAGTAGTTAACACATCGTTTGTGTCTGATAGCCGGTGCCGTGGTTTTTATCCATGTTAGTTTAAAAAAAAATCCGTACTTAACAAGGAGAATGTTAAAAAAAAATAATTGTATATACCAAAGCGAATTTGTATTTCCGTACGAAATACGGAAAATTAGTACGAGGCCCTCCATTGGCGCGGGGCCCAATTGGGAGCAATCGGTCCAATCAGCTGAAGGCCGGTGCTGGGGGCACTGCTCTTCACGTTGTATATTAATGATTTTTGGACAAGGGGATTGAAAGCTTTGTGGCCACGTTTGCGGATGATACAAAAATAGGTGGAGGGGCAGGATGTAGAGAAAGCAGGGATTCTGCAGAAGGATTTTGACAGGCTGGGAGAGTGGGCAGAGAAATGGCAGATGGAATACAGTGCAGAATAGGGTAGAGTCATGCATTTTTGTAGTAGGAATAAAGCGCAGATTAGCTTCTAAATGGGGAGAGAATCCAGAAATCGGAGGTGCAAGGGTGCCGGATTCCCAAAGAGTTAATTTACAAGTCGAATCTGTAGTAGGGAAGGTAAATTCAATTACATCAAGGGGACTGGAATACAAAAACCGAGGCATGAGTCAGGTAGCATTTGGAATACAGTAAGCAAATGTGGGCCCCATATCTGAGGAAGGATTTGCTGGCTGTGGAGAGGGTCCAGAGGAGGTTTACAAGAATGACCCCGGGAATGAGTGGGTTAGCATATGAAACGTACAGAACAGTGAAATGCTTGGATAGAGTGGATGGGGAGAGGATGTTTCCACTAGTGGGAGAGTCTAGGACTAGAGGTCATAGATTCAGAATTAAAGGATGTTCTTTTAGCAAAGAGATGAGGAGGAATTTCTTTAGTCAGAGGATGTGAATTCTTTGCCACAGACTATGGAAGCAAAGTCAGTGGATAATTTGAGGCCGAGATAGATAGATTCTTGATCATACGGGTGTCAGAGGTTATGGAGAGAAGGCAGGAGAATCAGCCATGATTGAATAGCGGAGTAGACTCGATAGACTGAATGGCCTAATTCTGCCCCGATTACATGACTTCATGACCTTATGAGCCTTCTTTCCTCAACTTGTCTTATGATCTTTGTCCCTTTAGGTAACTTGCTTGTTTTCAGAGCTTTAACTGCCATATTCCAAATATTTGTTCAATTTTGCTGTTGCGTATACAACATCTGCAGCCCAGCTTTATTCCATTGCTACCCAGAAGCTCACTGGATCTCCTTCTGCACAGTTTAATCTTAATTTAGTTTGGTTTAGTTTAGTTTAATTTGGCGATGCAGCGTGGAAAGGGGCCCGTCGGCCCACCAAACCCGTGCCAACAAGAGGTAGCCCTAGCCTGCACACACTAGTTCTATCCTGCACCAATTACAGAAGCCAATTTACTTACAAACCTAGTAGATTGCTTGGTTTGTAGATTACAAACCTCCCTCAACGACACCTGCCGCATTATCACGGGATGCATAAAGACAACGCCAGTCCCGTGCCTCTACGTCCTAGCTGGTATTGCCCCCCCCCCCCCCCCCATATCAGACGATCCATCGTCGCCCAAGACGAGCGGAGAGCACAGGAGATCGATACCAGGCACCCCCTGCACGGACACACAGCACCTGCACCCCGACTGAAATCCAGAGCCAGTTTCTTGCAGACAGTCCCACCTCTCCAGACAACCAAAGAAACAGTAGGGACCAACATCTGGAAAGATGAATGGAGCCAGCTCAACACACGAGCCCACGACTGGATGGAGAGAGGAATCACTCTGACTGAATGCCTCGCCAGCGGGCACGACCTCCCATGGCCAACCTGGAAGACCCTCAACAGATTACGAGTGGAGCAGGTGAGGTGCAAAGCACTTATGAAAGCATGGAACTACCAGGCAGAAGACACATGCAGCTGTGGAGCAGTACAGACAACGTCCCACCTACTGGAGTGTGACTACGCCCCCCAGTGCAGCCCCCAGGACCCGGCTGAACCGACCCAACCCGACCAGCTGTGACCCGCGCCAGATACTGGCAGAACGACATCTGAGATTGCAACGGACTGGAAGAAGAAGAAGACTTATTTGGAATGTGGGAGAAAACCAGAGCACCCAGGGTAAACCCACGCAGTCACAGGGAGAACATGCAAACTGTGTTCAGACAGCAGCCGTAGTCAGGATCAAATGCAATCTCCACTTTGCAATAGTCTTTTGGCTCACTTCAGCTTCTTCCTTGGTTAACAGTCATCATTGTGGAGATTGCCTCGTTCATCTCAATTCAAGCTGAAACAATCATCTTTATTTTGTATGGGAACCAAATGCGGGTTTATACCGAAGATAGACACAAATTGCTGGAATAAGGCAGCATCGGGTCAGGCAGCATCTTTGGAGAAAAGAAATAGGTGACGTTTTGGTTTCGAGATCGTTCACTCTTCATGTCCCTTCATTATCACCTCTTCCACAGCCAACAATGGACCATTGTGGGCTCCACTTTACCTCGGTCATCGGAGCCGGCTATGACTTGTTCTGCATCTTTTCATGCCTGTAGTTTCCCTCTTCCCCTACCTCTCACTCTGAAGAAGGGTCTCGACCCCGAAACATCACCTATTCCGTTTCCCCTGAGATGCTGCCCTGCCGAGTCGCTCCAGCGTTTTGCGTCTACCTTTATTATGCACTTATTTTCTTTGCCTTCTACTAATACGACTCAAGTGGCAGTGAGTTTCTGTGCAACGGATGACTGGAAGCGATCAAATAAACATCACCACTTGCTCTGAAACCTTGCAAGTTCCTTGAACGCCACATCTAGAGGAAACCTTCAGGGAATATCTCCATCAAAGCAAAATCCAATTTGAGCACAGTTCAATGGGAACAATAATTTACATATGTACAGTATGTAATGGGTAGCGACATGAAACTTTGTCTCACTGCCCACAGGCAGTGAGCTGGGGAGAAACGTACTTCAAATATCTTTCAATGGAATACAGCATGGAGGAAATTAAGGCACAATGATTAATAACAGTGTTAGCAATTTGACTAACAGATGATGGACTCCAAAATGATTTCCAGGAGAAACATACTGTTAAATTTTAAAAGGTTTTCTATTGTCCTGCCTGAGTCACTCGGGTTTCTTGAGGTTTCAGTAACCTGTATCTTACAGGGCCTGTCCCACTTATGCGACCTTTACAGGCCATGCTGGCACCTGTCATAGGTTGCCAAAATTTCCAACATGTTGAAAATTCAGCGGCAACCAGAAAGACTTTTGTAGACCTCTCACGACCATAGGAGAACTCAGGCGACCCCTGGCAACATGTCGCGGGTGACCTCTCATGACCGTACAGACCATATGGCCGTGTGAGGTCTCTTATGTTCGTGAGAGGTCTCCAAAGAGTCGTAGCGTCTTTCTGGTCGCCACTGAATTTTCAACATGTTGAAAATTTCGCCGACCTATGACGGTTGCCGGCAGTCGCCTGTAAAGGGTGCATAAGTGGGACAGGCGCTTTATGCGTTGATTTCTCTCATTTATCTGAAGAATTAAACGTAACTGAGTTTGAGATGGCTGGAATGACAAAGCATTTCTTAAATGAAATATGCAATTCAGCAGAACGAGAAGAGCTCTTATATTGTCTTGATGGACAGGTTATGAATAAAATTAGCCAGGGCAAACACAAACTTTTCAAATATCGGTAACTGAAATGTGTTTGCATTCTGAGAGATTGGAATAATCGATTCTGCATTCACTCAGCTCCAGAAACAGACTGTAATATTGTTTTGCACTGAAAGGATGCACCTGTAATAAAAAAAGACTTGCAGATGCTGGTTTTTACCAAAGATAGACACAGAATGCTTAAGTAACTCAGCGATCAGGCAGTATCACTGGAGAACATGGAGGGGTGAAGATTCAGGTCGGGACCCTTCTTCAAACCTATTGTGGGGGTGGGGGAATTGGAAGCAAGGACGACCAGGACAAATCAGGGCAGGCAACAGATGACCTCAGGCAGGGAGGTTCCCTGATAGGCCAATTGTCGGCTCGGGACGGGGTGATCCCCACGAGGATGCAAGGATGTGACCGCGTTGTTTTTGTCTTCTTTGTGCTTTTTCTCTATTTTAAACCTCTCCATGTTACATACCTCTATCTAACCCCAGATGGACACTAGAAGCTGGAGTAACTCAGCGGGTCAGACAGCATCTCTGGAGAAAAGGAACAGGTGACGTTTTGGGTTGAGGCCCTTCTTCAGTCTGAAGTCTGAAGAAATGTCTCAACTCGAAACGTCACCTATTCCTTTTCTCTGGAGATGCTGTCTGACCCGCTGAGTTACTCCAGCTTTTTGTGTCTATCTTTGGTTTAAACCAGCATCTGCAGTTCCCTCGTACACATTCTATCCAATCCTGATCATTTCTGATAGATGTAATTGAGGGTTTGGAGTTTACAGATACAGTGTGGAAACAGGTCTACTGAATCCACGCCAACTATTGATCACCTGCACACTAGTTCTTTGTCATCTCACTTTTGCATCAACATTCTACACATCATGAGCAATTTACAAAAGCAAATTGCCCTACAAAACCTGTTTGTGATGTGGGAGGAAACCGGAGCACCAGGAGAAAACCCACGTGGTCCCAGGGATAACATACAAACTCTGCACTGACAGCACTCATAGTCAGGATCGGACCCGGGTCTCTGGCACCGTGAGGCAGCAGATCTATCAGCTGTGCCAGCGTGCCGCATTGTCATAGAAACAGTAATCAAATCACTGATCATTTACGTTTATGTTCTCCTGCAGGTATGTAGGTTAATTGGCTTTGGTAAAAAAATTGTAAAGATTTTCCCGAGTGTGTTCGACAGTGTTAGTGGATCACTGGTCAGCGCAGACTCGATAGGTCGAAGGGCTTGTTTCTGCATTGTGTTGCTAAAGTTGACAGTCTAAAGTAAATTTCCTCCTCATTTGATTTGATTCATAAAATGCTTCCTTGCTTTTGCACTTCTATATCTTTGTAACCTGCTTGAATCGTACAGTATTCCCCCAATTCATCTCATTTGGCTGCCTCCATCCGCTTCACCTCACTGTTGGAATCCATGCCTTCCATTGTCTCAACTCTGAATCCCATTGTGTCCTCCCTGCTTGTTGAGAACTCTCCACTTCCTAAGACACTCTCCAAACTCACCACTTAGCCCAAGCTTGGATAGTGCTGAGCTAACAACTCCATCTGTGGCTGAGTGTTAGGTTTGACCTGCAGGACATTCCATGGAGCATTTTGGAGCACCTTACAACAATATAACCTCTACATGAATAAACATAGCTGTTGAAGGAAACATAGAAATATAGAACATAGAAACATAGAAAATAGGTGCAGGAGGAGGCCATTCGGCCGTTCAAGCCAGCACCACCATTCATTGTGATCATGGCTGATCGTCCCCTATCAATAACCTGTGCCTGCCTTCTCCCCATATCCCTTGATTCCACTGGCCCCTAGAGCTCTGTCTAACTCTCTCTTAAATCCATCAGTGACTGCCCTCTGTGGCAGGGAAGACCAACCTTTTCTCACAACAGTTACATGTGCCAATTTCATGGCCTTATGTCCCTGTCGTGTTCAAAGAGAACAGGGAGGACGTGATTTACAATAGAGTGGAGAGGGGGAAGCCAAATCACAGTCTTCACATTTTACCGCGGGCCAACAAAGTCATTGTGATTCATTAAAGTAATGAATGTGTTAGAAACATTTGGACAGGTATATGGATAGGATACATTCAGAGGGATATTGGCCAAAAGCAGCCAGGTGGGACTATAGTACATGGGACGTGTTGGTCGGCATGGGCAAGTTGGGGCGAATAGCCTGTTTCCACGCTGGATGACTCAACGACTCGATGACTCTAGCCAAAGTAATTGTAACATCTCTTTCCATTGCCGTCATTAGCCAGAGGTTTACATGAGTGGAGAACTAGACAGACATCCACCAATGCGTAGCACTCCCTGATAGACACAAAGGCTTGTCTCCTAATTTGAAGAAGGACATTCTTGCTATTGAGGGAGTGCAGTGTAGGTTCACCAGGTTAATTCCCAGGATGGCGGGACAGACATATGATGAAAGAATGGGTCGACTGGCTTACATTCACTGGAATTTAGAAGGATGAGAAGAACTTATATAAACATATAACATTCTGTGGGATTGGATGGGCTAAATGCAGGAAAATTGTTCCCAATGTTGTGGGAGTCCAGAACCAGGGTCACAGTTTAAGAATGAGGGGTAGGCCATTTAGGATTGAGATGAGGAAAAACGTTTTCACCCAGAGAGTTGTGAATCTGTGGAATTCTCTGCTACAGAAGGCAGTGGAGGCCAATTCACTGGATGTTTTCAAGAGTGAGTTAGATATGGTTCTGAGAGCTAAAGGAATGAAGGGATATGGGGGAGATAGCAGGAATGGGGTACTGATTTTGGATGATCAGCCATGAGCATATTGAATGGTGGTGCTTGCGTGAATTGTCGAACGGCCTACTCCTGAACCAATTTTCTATGTTTCTATGTTTCTATGGGTTAGGCAGCATCTCTGGAGAAAAGGAATAGGTGATGTTTCGGGTCGAGGCCCTTCTTCAGAATGGTCTTGACCTGAAACGTCACCTATTACTTTTCTCCATAGATGCTGCCTGATCCGCTGAGTTAATCCTGCTTTTTGTGTCTATCTTCGGTTTATAACAGCATCTGCAGTTACTTCCCACATACAACACTCCCTGACATTATTGGACTGCCCTTTTTGTGTTAACTCTCTACAACTGACCACATCTGGGCAATTGTGAACACTGCCCAGTCCATCATCGGCTCTGACCTCCCCACCATCGAAGGGGTTTACCTGAGACGCTGCCTAAAAAAGGCGGCCAACATAATCAGAGACCCACACCACCACAACCTCCAAATAAGCTCTGAACTACATAGACTAATATTGCACTATGACAGTTTGTTTTGTGTGTGTACGTGTGTGTGTGTGTGTGTGTGTGTGTGTGTGTATATATATATATATATATATGATTTCTATATATGGGTATTTGTCAGTATGTGTATATACAGTATGCACATACTGATTTTTTTTTCTGTCTCATTCATTTTATTATTTACAGAGTACTATGTCTACATATTTTGTTGTGCTGCTGCAAGTAAGAATGCAATTGCTCTATCTGGGACATATGACAATAAAACACTTGATTCTCTGAAAATAGACACTCTACTCCAAGCCTGGTCATGAGAGGAGATGACCAGCTGGACAGAGGAAAAGATTGAAGACTGTACTCCAAGCCACCTTGAAGAAGGACAGTGAACTCCGACCTTTGGGAACATCTGATATCCAGATGGAGGAGGAGCGTTCGGGGTGAGATTGGGAGCCTTGATGCAATATATTGGGAGTACACAACTAGGCTGTAGTTGAACAAATGGCTATAGTAAAAATAAAATGAGGTAGAACGGGTAACAGGACATACGTTTAGCTGCCTTGGGGATTATTAAGCGGAGGTTGTTGCTCTGTGTCTGTCGCCGATGCAAGATTTATAACTATGTAGGAAGGAACTACAGATGTTGGTTTGCCCCAAAGATAGACACAAAATGCTGGAGTGACTCTGCGTGTCAGGCAGCATCTTTGGAGAAAAGGAATAGATGACATTTGGAGGTGAGACCCTTCTCAGACTGAGAGTCAGGGGAGAGGGAAAAGTGAGGTATGAAAAGGTACAGAATCATAGCCGGCACGGATGGCCACAGAGTCCACCCTGCTCCATTGTTGGCTGTGGAGGTGGTGATGATGAGGGGGTACGAATAGTGACACTAGCAGGACGACAAAGGTGGGGGAGGGATGGAGAGAGAGGGGGTGCATGGGTTACTTGAAATTAGAGAAATCAAGAGTCACACCGCTGGGTTGTAAGCTGCTCAAGCGAAATGTGAGGTGCTGTTATCACTCATATACGGTAAGACCATTCTGAAGAAGGAACATAAGCTTAAGTGTCTGCAGCGCTAAATAACACATCAAAGGGAGACATTGTATCTAAAGATCACATGAATCTTTGTTCCCATTGGTCATTGTATTTGATGCTCTTAAATAAAGTCTTGATTGCCTTGGCCGATCTTTGAGAGTGGCATGGTGGCGCTGAGGTAGAGTTCAAATTCAATCCTGACTACGGGCGCTGTCTATACAGAGTTTGTACGTTCTCTCCCCGTGACCACGTGGGTTTTCTCCAGGAGCTCCGGTTTCCTCCCACACTCCAAAGACGTGCAGGCTTGTAGGTTAATTAGCTTCGGTAAAAACTGTACATTTTCCCCAGTGTGTGTCGGGTAGTGCGAGTGTACGGGGTGATCGCTGGTCGGTGCGGACTCTGTGGCCAAAAAGGCCTGTTTCCGCGCTGCATCTCTAAACCAAACGACACTCATGGTGTGTTTTAAAGTTTACTTTAACACGGCCCTGTGTAAGCAGTGGATGTAGCACAACAACTGACAAACTACCCACATGCCCCGCCAGGCAGTTCCTACCCCATCTGTGGAAGAGCCTGCGGTTTCCCATGTTGGCCTCATCAGTCACCTCAGTCCCCACAAACCCAGAGTGGGAGTGAGTCACTCTCAATCCCGAGGGAATGCCTGAAAAGAGAAGAACGTTCATGAGGTTCTGGGCACCATGTTATAGGAAAGATGCTGTCAAGCTGGAAAGGTCACAGAGAAGATTCACGAGGATGTTGCCAGGACTACAGGGTCTGTTGTAGGGAGAGGTTGTGCAAGCTGGGTCTCTATTCCTTGGAGCACAGGAGAATGAGGGGTGATCTTATGAAAGTGTATAAAATCATGAGAGGAATAGATCGGGTAGATGCACAGAGTCTCTTGTCCAGAGTAGGGGAATCGAGCACGAACGGACATAGGTTTAAGGTGAAGGGGAAAAGATCTGAGGGGAAACTTTTCCACACAAAGGATGGTGGGTGTATGGAACAAGCTGCCAGAGGAGATGGTTGAGGCTGGGATTATACTGACCTTTAAGAAACAATTATACAGGTACACGGATAGGACAGGTTTGGAGGGATGTGGACCAAATGCTGGCAAGTGGGACTCATGTAGCTGGGACCTGTTGGCCAGTGTGGGCAAGTTGTGCCAAAGGGCCTGTTTCCACGGTGTATCACTCAATGAGGTCAAGGTGATACCCGTCACGAAAAAGGGATTTTGCCCCTCATTCACGGGCAGCTCTGTAAACGGAATCAACGGATAAGTGTTTTAGATTAGTTTCCAGATAGAGCACGAAAATAGGCCCTTCTCCCCACGAGCGCTAGAGAGAAAACTACCCTACACACACTGGTGACAATTTACATTGATGCAAAGCCAACTAACGTACAAACCTGTACATCTTTGGAGTGTGGGAGGAAATTGGAACACCAGGAGGAAACCCACATGGTCACAGGGAGAACGGCCAAACTCCATCCAGAATGTAGAAACTCCATCCAGCACCCATGGTCAGGATCGAACCCAGCTCACTGGCGCTGTAAGGCAGCAACTCTACAGCTGTGCCTCCATGCCACCCAGACTTCAGCCTGAAGAAGGATCACCTATTCCTTTTTCTCCAGAGATGCTGCCTGTCCCGCTGAGTTGCTCCAGCATTTTGTGTCTATCTTCGGTGTAAGCCAGCATCTGCAGTTCCTTCCTACACACCTAAAAGGACTATCAGGGCAGAGGCCAGAACTCTGACAGCAAGATTGGCGCAGCGGTAGAGTAGTTGCCTCACAGCGACAGAGACCCGGGTTCAATCCTGATTACGACCTCTACGGAGATTGTACGTTGTCTCCGTGACCGCCTGGGTTTTCTCCGGGTGCTCTGGTTTCCTCCCGCGCTACAAAGACGTACAGGTTTGTTGGTTAATTGGCTTGGTATCAATGTATATTGTCACTAGTGTGTGTAGGGTGGTGTTAGTGTGCGGGGATCGCTGGTCGGCGCGGGCTCGGTGGGCCGGAGAGGGCCTGTTTCTGCGCTGGATCTCTAAAGTCTAAACGTCTAAACTGCCTTTACATTTAACTCCTCTTCTCTCCTTATTTTTCGAGCCGCAGCATGAAAATAGGCCCATCAGTCCACTGAGTGTATACACCAGTTCTATGTTATCTCACTTTCACATCCACTCCCTGCTCGTTAGGGACAATTTATTAACAGACATCAATTAATCTGACATCGTTTGTCTCCTTGTCTCCACTTTTGTGACTTTTTTTATCCCCTTTTGTCCTTTTTTCTTTTCCAGCTGTCCACCCGTCCACCAATCAAAATCCCCCTTACCGTATCCACCCATCACTTGTGTAGGGTGTGCAGAAGGGTCGCAACCCGAAACGTCACCTATTCCTTCTCTCCAGAGATGCTGCCTGACCCACTGAGTTACTCCAGCATTTTGTGTCCATCTTCCACCCATCACAAGCTTTATCCTGCCTCTTTTCCAGCTTTCTTCCCTCTATAATCAATCTGAAGAAGGGTTCCAATCTGAAATGTCACCTGTCCAAGTCTTCCAGAGATGATTCCTGACCCATAGAGTGATACAGATACAGTGTGGAAATAGGCCCTTCGGCCCAACTTGCCCACATTGGCCAACATGTCTCAGCTACACTAGTCCCACCTGCCTGGGCTTGGTCCATATCCCTCCAAACCTGTCCTATCCATGTACCCGTCTAACTGTTTCTCAAATATTGGGATAGCCCCAGTCTCAACTACCTCCACAGGCAGCTCGTTCCATACACCCACCACCTTTTGTATGAAAGATTTACCCCTCAGATTCTTATTACATCTTTTCCCCTTCACCTTGAACCCATGTCCTCTGGTCCTCGATTCCCCTACTCTGGGCAAGAGACTCTGTGCATCTACCTGATCTATTCCTAGAGTTAACCCGTTGAGTTACTCCAGCATTTTGGGTTCTTTGCAACATTTCAAGCTCAATCCTGTTCTGTGTTTCCTACATGATGTCAGTGACTACATTAAACAGTACTTGACTGCTTTTAAAACTTCTTGGAAAGGTCAAGTGGGATTATAGGCCAAGTGCTGGCAAATGGGAATTGTTCAATTAAATGATCTGTTTGGTATGGATGAGTGGAGCCAAAGGGCTTGTTTCTGTGCTGAATTATTCGATGACTCTAGGGTATAGAAAGCAGCGCCATGCAGGTTATCAAAGACACTGTACAATTAAATATGAGTTTGCCGTTTCACTTTCATGCCTGCAAGCTCCTGCCTTGGTGGAAGGTAGCAGAGAGGGCTTGAGTTACATGATGTGGCTGGGCCTTTCCTCACTGAGGTGTCGGAGCCTGAGGGGTGCCCTTATAGACCAAAACCACAAGAGGCATAGACAAGGTGAAAGGCCACAGTCTTGTTCTCACGGTTGAGGCACCTAGAACGAGAGGGAATAGGTTTAAGGTGAGATGAGAAGGACTTTTTTCACACAGAGAGTGGTGGGTCTCTGGAACTCTCTGCAACAGAGGGTAGTTAAGGCCAGTTCATTGGCAATATTTAAGAGGGAGTTAGATGTGGCCCTTGTGGCTAAAGGGATGGAGAGAAGGCAGGTACGGGATACTGAGTTGGATGATCAGCCATGATCATATTGAATGGCGGTGCTGGCTCGAAGGGCCGAATGGCCTAATCCTGCACCTATTTTCTATGTTTCTATGTTTCAATGTGAGAAGGGAAAGATTTAAAAGTGACCTGAGAGGGAGATTTCCACGCAGTGGATGTGGTGTGCATGTGGATCCCAGTGCCAGAGGAAGCTGTATGGACAGGTACAATGGTGACCTGTAATATACGTCTAGACAGGGACAGGGATAGGGAAGGTCCAGAGAAATTTGGGCCAAATTCAGGCAAATACGATACGATACAATACAACACAATACATAACTTTATTAATCCCAGGTGAGAAATTGGTCTGCCAACACAACAAGATACGTAAAACATGATATCAAAGTGACGAGTGGAAAGTTGGCGATTCTGGATGTGCAAAGATTGGAAGAGGGGAGTCAGTCCACTCCGCCTCCCTTGAATCCAACTCCACCCCCAGGATGGAGCCAGGCTCTCTGATGAGCTTGTTGATCAGGATTAGTTCAGCTATAAAACCTGGCCAGCATGGACGAGTTGGGACAAAGGGCCTGTTCCTGTTCTGTGTGAATCTATGAGTCCAGGATATTCTGCAGTAACTGTTATCTTTGTCCTGGAGGATTTTTTAGAATGTGACTTTCAACAACTGCCAGGGACAACAAAGCCAATGACACACAGTCAACATTAGGGATCTGTGGTGCCTTCTATGCCATCATTTTAGAGTGCAAAAGAAACTTGTTTTTACACGACTGCAATCGAAAATTCATATCATCTCATGCTTATTACAACACAGAATGAGATGATTTATGGGGCGTTGACAGGGACACGCTCTTTCCCTTGATGGTGCCGAAGTAGAGATGGTTGGAAACTTCAAATTCCCAGGAGTCAGTATCACCAACAACTTCACCTGGACCACCCATAATGAAGCAACGACAAGGAAGCACACCAACGCCTCTTCTTCCTTTGCATGCTAACGAGGTTTGGCATGTCCCCAACAACCCTCACCCACTCCTACAGATGCACCACAGAAAGCATTTTATCGGGAAGGCCACAGCTTGGTTTGGGAACAGCTCCATCCAAGACCGCAAGAAATTGCAGCGAATTGTGGACGCAGCCCAGACCATCACACAAACCAACCTCCCTTCCATTGACTCCATTTATACCTCATGCTGCGTCCGCAAGGCCAGCAACATAATCAAGGACGAGTCGCACCCTGGCCACTCCCTCTTCTCCCCTCTCCCATCGGGCAAGAGGTACAGAAGTGTGAAAACAAACGCACACCTCCAAATTCAGGGACAGTTTTTTTCCCAGCTGTTATCAGGCAATTGAATCATCCTACCACAACCAGATAGCAGTCTTGAACTATATCTACCTCACTGATGACACTTGAACTATCTTTGATCGGACTTTGCTGGCTTTACCTTGCACTAAATGTTATTCCCTTATCATGTTTCTATACACTGTAAATGGCTCAATTGTTATCATGCATTGGCTTTCTGCTGACAGGTTAGCATGCAACAAAAGCTTTTCACTGTACCTCGGTTCACATGACAATAAACAGAACTGAACTGAAATACTTAAGAGATGGACATCAAGTGCTGCTGGAAGGCCATCAACTCAGTGATAGACGGTCTTCCCCAAACTTGTTGACCTTGTTGCAGAGCGAGATGTCTGTCGGGGAATGTTGCCATCTGGCCTGCTCCAGACTGCAGGAGTACGTGCTGAAGCTCGGTGCAGCCAACACCAAGGCTCTGTGGGGGAGGACCACCCTTCCGTTGCTGGACATAGAGGCACAAGGTCTGATGGAGACACCCTCAAACAAGGAAAGGGATATCACCATAAGAGGCCACATGAAGGTCAAGGGTGTTTTCTGTAGACAAGTGTCAACACTACTGGTTATGATGCAAGCAGTGTTCCTTGTATAGACATGAAGAATGATTTGCATGGTCTAGGTGAAAACGAGTTATAGACAACGAGACTCAACAAGACAACTTTGAAATGAGAACAATGGAAGGAGAGGGGATGCATGGGTTACTTGAAGTTGGAGAAATCAACATAAGCTGCCCAAGTGAAATATGAGGTGCTCCAATTTGCACTGGGCCTTACTCTGGCAATGGAAGAGGCCAAGGACAGAAAGGTCAGTGTGGGAACAGGAAGGCGAATTGAAGTGTTTTGCAACTTGGAGATCAGGTAGGTCCAGGCAGACTGAGCACAGGTGTGCAGCGCCCATCCTGCGCTGGGTCTCGCCGATGTATAAGAGTCCACTCCTTGAACAACAGGTACAGTAGAAGAAGTTGGAGGAGGTGCAAGTGAACCTCTGCTTAACCTGAGAGGACTGTCGGGGTCCCTGGACAGTCCCTGGAGGAGGTATACCTTTCAGGTTAGGCAGAGGTTTAGTTGCGCTTACTCCAACCTCATCTACTGTCAGAGTGAGGCCAAATGCAAATTGGAGGAACAGCACCGCATATTTCGCTTTGGCAGCTTACAACCCAGCGGTATGAATGTTGATTTCTCTAATTTCAAGTGACCCTTGCACTCCCCCTCTCTCCATCCCCCCCCCCCCCCCACCCAAGTTGTTGTACCAGCTTCAAAATCGTCTTGTTGAGTCTCATTGTCTGTAACTCACTTGCACCTAGACCACAGCTAACAATGGCCTGTTTCCTTATTATCATTCCTTTTTTGCATATCTTTCTTCTATGTTCTATATCTCTCCATTTCACTGTCTACATCTCTCATTTTCCATTCCCCTGTCTCTCAGTCTAAGGAAGTGTCACGACCCGAAACGTCACCGGTTCCTTCTCCCCAGAGATGTTGCCTGACCCACTGAGTTACTCCAGCTTTCCGAGTCTATCTTCGGTTGAAACCAGCACCTGCAGTTCCTTCCTAAACAATCCCATGAGAACCAGTTCCCCTCTCCTGCATTTCCACACTACGTATTCCCTCTCATAGAAATATAGAAACATAGAAAATTAGTGCAGGAGAAGGCCATTCGGCCCTTCGAGCCTCCACCGCCATTCAATATGATCATGGCTGATCATCCAACTCAGTATCCTGTACCTGCCTTCTCCCCATACCCCCTGATCCCTTTAGCCACAAGGGCCACATCCAACTCCCTCTTAAATATAGCCAATGAACTGGCCTCAACTACCTTCTGTGGCAGAGAATTCCACAGATTCTCCACTCTCTGTGTGAAAAATGATTTTCTCATAAATGCCCTTTAATCTTGTTTACCCGCACGAGGCGATACTCTGCAAATAACTAATTGATCCAGATGCACAGAGGAGGAAGCCCAAGAGGCTGCTCTCCTGGAGAAATTATCACAACACAATGGAAAAAAGTCCTGCCCTCTATATTCTGTTGCGCTGAAGCAAAGCAAGAATGTCATTGTCCTATCTGGGACACATGACAATAAACTCTCTTGAATCTTGAATCTTGATTATGTCCAGTCAAGTATTTACTCCAAAGCAAACTTGTCCACGATGGCAAAAGCTCGCAGCCCGAGCCGCAGCTCCACAACCAACATAAAGGCAAACAATTAGGAAGTTGCACTATTGATTTTCCAGACAAAATACGGTAGCATTAGAAAACTAAATACAGAATATGCAGGCAGGGTCCTGACCTCAATTACTGCGAGAGGCTGCCAATGTTGTGTCAGCTTGTGATGCACTGAGGAATTCTGCCAACCAAGAACAGGATCAAGGCTGTTTCTCTCTCTTTTAATCCTGATTCCTTATAGGTAAGAGTGCAATTTTTGCTCCCCCACTCTGCTCACCCGCAACCAGAGCCATGCTCAGACACCCATAGCCCAAACAACATAGGAAACAGTACAACAGTAGCGCCAGAGACCTGGGTTCAATCTTGACCATGCTTGCTGTCTGTACGGAGTTTGTACGTTCTCCCCGTGATCACGTGGGTTTTCTCCGAGATCTTCGGTTTCCTCCTACACTCCAAAGACGTGCAGGTCTGTAGTTTAATTGGCTTTGTATAAATGTAAATTGTCCCTGTGTAAGAAAGAACTGCTGATGCTGGTTTAAATCGGAGGAAGACACAAAGTGCTGGAGTAACTCAGCGGGTGAGGCAGCACCTCTGGAATGGGCGACATTTTGGGTCGAGATCCTTCTTCAGACTGATGTCAGGAGAGGAGCGGGACAAAGATAGAATGGAGGAACAGTGCAAATTGGAGGAGCAGCACCTCATATTTCGCTTGGGTAGTTTACACCGCAGCGGTATGATCATTGGGTCATGCTTTCTCTCTCCATTCCCCTTCCCAGTTCTCCCAGCAGTCTTGCTATCTCCACCTACATTCTATCTTTGTCCCGCCCCCTCCACTGACATCAGTCTGAAGAAGGGTCTCGACCCGAAACGTCGCCCATTCCTTCTCTCCAAAGATGCTGCCGGTCCCGCTGAGTTACTCCAGCATTTTCTGTAAATTGCCCCTTTGTGTGTTAATGTGCGGGATCGCTGGTCGGCGCGGACTCGGTAGTTCCGCGCTGTATCTCTAAACTAAAGGAAACTAACACAGAATCCGGCCTCTCAGCCCACATTGTTTGTGCCGAACACGATGCCTCTGCCCGCACATGATCTCTCCATGTTCAGCATCTCCAGGGGGCTATCTGAAAGCCTCTTAAACACCACTATTGTGTCTGCCTCCACCACCACCCCAAGCAGCATGTTGAGTTTAGCCACGATTAGAAATTACGGTGGAATAGAGATTAGGGGTATGTAAGCCACACCTACTCCAATATCACCAGATCATACGACACAAGAGCAGAATTAAGTCCGCAATTCTGCTCTATCAATTGATCATGGCTGCTCTAATTTTCCCAGAGTCATTCCCTGATTTCTCTGCCCTTGGATGAGATTCAACATAGTGGAGAATTTCGGCCACAAGAGCAAGGTTTAGATTAGTTTAGAGATGTAGCATGCTGACCAATTATCACTCGTACACTAGTTCGATCCTACACATGAGGGACAATTTACAGAAGCCAATTAACCTACAAACCTGCACTCTTTGGAATCTCTAAAAACACCACTATTGCATCTGCCTCTGCCACCACCCCTGGCAGCCCGTTGACATTAGCCATGCTTACAAATTACGGTGGAGTAGAAATAAAGGGCATGCAAGCCAGACCTACTCCAATTTCATAAGACACATGAGTAGAATTAGGCCATTCAGCCCATCGAGCCTTCACTGCCATTCAATCATGGCGGATCCTATATTTCCCTCTCAACCCCATTCTCCTGCCTTCTCCTCATAACTTTTGCTGCCCTTACCAATCAAATATCTATTAATCTCCATTTTTTAAATACCCAATGATTTGGCCTTCACAGCTGTCTGTGGCAATGAATTCCATAGTTTCACCACCCTCTGACTAAAGACATTCCACACATCCACTTGATCCAGGCCTTTCATTATTTGGTCATTTTCAATGAGATACCTCCTCATACTTCTAAACCTAATTTTTTAAAAACACTTTGTGTCTGACCATTAAAGGATTTTCTAATCACCTATCCCCTCCAATGCCACAAATAGCTTGTTTATGCCCATAGCATTGACTGTATCTGGATTTGTCTCATGTCAATTGTTACTGGAATTCTCAACCATTCCTATTAAATCAAAAGACTTCACAGTGACACAGCCACCATGGGCAGTGTTCCATAGTCATAGAGTCACACAGCATTGAAACAGGCCCTTCGGCCCAACTTGCCCACATCGACCAACAAGTCCCATCTTCACTAGTCCCACCTACCTGTGTTTGGCCCATATCCCTCTAAACCTGTCCTATCCATGCATGTCACTATCTAAATGTTTATTCAACATTGCCATGGTACCTGCCTCAACCACTTCCTCCGGCAGCTCGTTCCATGCACCCACCAACCTTTGTGTGGAAATGTTACCCCTCAGGTTCCTATTAAACCTTTTCCCATCACCTTAAACCCGTGTCCTCTGGTTTCCGATTCCTTATCTGTAATTCCTAATCCCCTTCTGTAACACTAATTCTAATCGTGCTCATGAAAATCCCTGCCGCTTAAGTCATACAAACATTTACCATTCATTACAGAAGAACATAAGAAATAAAACCAGGTGGGACCATTCATCACTTGCAGCCAATCCACCGCTCGATAAGAGCATGGCTGCTATTTATTTCAGTGCTATTCAGTGCACTAACTGCATATCCCTTGATTCCTTTTATATCTCAAAATCTATTAACCTCTGCCATGCACGCATTCGATGCCCTGTGGGGAGAGAATTCTGAACATGCATTAGGTTAAATTTGGTAGACAAAATTGCTGGAGAAACTCAGTGGCTGAGGCAGCATCTATGGAGCGAAGGAAATAGGCGACATTTCGGGTCGAGACCCTTCTTCAGACTGATGTGAGGGGGAGGGGGGGCGGCAAGAAGAAAGGAAGAGGTGGGGCCAATGGGCTGAGGGAGAGCTGAGAAGGAGAAAGTGAGGACTACCTGAAATTAGAGAAGTCAATGTTCACACCACTGGGGTGCAAACTGCCCAAGCGGAAATATGAGGTGCTGCTCCTCCAATTTACGGTGGTCCTCACTCTGGCCATGGAGGAGGCCCAGGACAGAAAGGTTGGATTCGTAATGGGAGGGGGTGCTGAAGTACTGAGCCACCGGGAGATCAGGTTGGTTATTGCGAACCGAGCGGAGGTGTTGGGCGAAGCTTTGTATCTTTGTATCTCTTTCCATACAGTATATGTTCTCTAACCTGCTGAGTGTTTTCATCATTTTTGGTTTGTAGTTTGTGCAATAGATTTCGATCGTAGAGACAAGATATTCTGCTGAAATTATGTTTAGGGCTACTATTGTCACATGTACCGAGGTACAGTGAAAACCTTTGTTTGGCATGCTATCCAAACAGATGAGTTATACCACAGACGGATACAATCAGTTCAAACTCAAACACAATAGATGGAGCAAAGGAGAAGATACTACATGTAGAACATTGTAGAGTATCGGTTTAGACTTTAAATTTTTGAGATGCTGTGTGGAAACAGCCCCTTTGGGTCACCAAATCTGCACCCACCAGCGATCACTTCATGCACTAACCTACACTCACTAGGGACAATTTCATGCAACTTATCAAAGCCAATTAACCTACAAACCCGTACGTTTTTGGAATGTGGGGAAAACCAGAGCACCCAAAGAAAACTTACGCAGGTATAGAAGGCTAAAATTTATAACGACCAGGTTCGGGAACCACTTCTTCCCAACAACCATCAAGCTATTGAACACCACGAACTCCAACTAAACTCCGAACTACAAACTGCCTTGATTATTTACTTTAGTTTAGTTTGGTTCAGAGATACAGCTCGCAAACAGGCCCTTCGGCCCACCGAGCACATCGACCAGCGCAGGCACGTGCCGTGAGTAATCACTCAGGGTAGGCACTCAGTCCACTTTAAAAAAAAATGTAAACCGCGCATGCGCAGATTGTTCTCCCCGTTAAATAAATAAATAAATAAACGGTGACATTTCAATTTGCCCAAGGCTTCCTAGTCCAATTGGGCGGACAGTTCTTTTCACAGCGTGTGGAGAGTCTGTGCCAGGGGTAAAGTTGTGGGGAGGGTACAAGTGTTGAGAAGGAGGGTGTCGGGGATACTGCCAGCGCTGGAAAGGACACAGAGAACATTTACGAGGAAGGTGCCAGGACTAGAGGTTCTGAGCGATATATACAGGATGTAGGCTGGACATGTGAGGAACAATGGTGAAAATCGCAAGAAAGTAATTATCACAAAGTACTGGAATCTTCACTCCCTCACCGCTGCCGCAGCTCTCCGGATGCGAAGCCACGCACTGTAGCTGGGGATAGAAGCAGCTCGGGGAGCGTCCACCGGGACCCGACAGCTGAACTGGCCGCCACTTCAGCGCCGGCCCGCTCACCTTTGGCAGTGCTCTCCGTCTGAACACCTGTCACCTGCCGTTCGCCGACTTCGCTCATGTCAGCGACTTCCTGCAAATCCTTAAATTCCCACAGCCGAGTAACCTCAACCGCGCTGTCGGAATTTAAGGACATGAGTGAGGCCAGTGAGCGGCAGGAGAGAGGTTTTTAGATGGAGAGCTGCCAGAGGTGGGCGGGTGGTTCTGGAGCTAAGGTGGCGGCTGGTTCCGCTGTCCGGCCCGGCGGCCGCTCGAGCTACTTCTCTCTCTCTCCCCCCCCCCCCCCCCGGCCTCAGAACAGTGTCATTTCACGCCCCCTTGCAAGGAACGTCGCAAGTGGATGCCCCCGACCCCTCATTCATAACATTTGTGCCCTCCCCGCAACGTTACCCCGGGCCAGACTCCCCAAACGCTGTGAAAGGAGCTCTCCCCCCACCCCCCCTCCCACTCCCACACCCCCTCACACCCCGGCAAATACGGTATTTAAAAAAATAAATCACAAAATGTACTTACCACATCATTGGGACACGATAAACCATGGTTGAAAACCCCGCCAATAAACTTGCGCTGCGCATGCGCAGTAGACTGATGCGCATGCGCAGTGCTGCAAAGGCAGAATTTCTGCTGCCTTCAGCCCCGATTAAAATTGACGGCTTCAGGCAGCGCTGACGGCACGTGGGCTGCACAGAGCTTCCCGTGTCACAAGCGCTGCGGGCGAAAGGCACAGGGAATTCTGCCTACCTAAGAGATCAGTCTCTTACACAGGCATAATTCTCCCATGCCTTTACTATTTATATTTAATAATTGCCATTTCATAATTTTAGTCAGGCAGTGCCTACCTTGCCTACCCTGACGGCACGTGCCTGGACCAGCGATTCCTGCACACTAACACTATCCTACACACACTAGGGACAATTTACACACACACCAAGACAATTAACCTACAAACCTGTACGTCTTTGGAGTGTGGGAGGAAACCGAAGATCTCAGAGAAAACCCACACATGTCCCGGGGAGAACGTTCAAACTCCGTACAGACAGCATCCGTAGTCAGGATCGAACCCGAGTCTCTGGCGCTGTAAGGCAGCAAAACTACCGTTGCACTGCTCTGCCGCCCTTGTTCCTTAGATAAAGGCCAATGTTCTCAATGGGGTAGAGGTACAGAACTATCTATATATTATCTATAGGATTGGTCTTTCTATTTGGGAAACTTTTCATTTCCTTGTTGAATGGCAGACCTCTTATTTTGAGATAATGACCCCAGCTTCCAGACATTTCAGGAGGGGAGATATCACCTTTGCAATTAATGTTGTCAGGCTCCGTAACTATTTGTATGTTTCAATAAATAGATACAGAATGTTGCGGAGACTCAGCGGAACAGGCTGCATCTCTGGATTGGAGGAATGGCGTGCAATAATCACTTAGTATATCAGATTATGAGAGGCATAGAGTGGATAGACAGTCAGAACCTTTATCCCAGGATAGAAATGTTGAAGACTACATTAAGGTGATGGGGACAAAGTTTAAAGGAGATTTTATTTTACACAAAAGGTGCTGCCTGGTTGTGATGGTTGAGCTAGATACAATAGTAGCATTTAGGAGACGTTTGGATAGGCACATGGATATGCTGGGATTGGAGGGGTATGGATGATGTGTAGGCATGTGTTGGTCTTGGCATCATATTCAGCACAATCATTGTGGGCTGAAGAGCCTGTCCTGTGCTGTACTGCTCTATGTAAAATAATACACAAGGTCAATCAAGATCCAGAGGACATAGGATTAAGGTGAGGGGGGGAAAGATATGATGGGAACCTGAGGGGTAACTCTTTCACACAAAGGGCGGTGGGTGTGTGGAACGAGCTGCCTGAGTAGGTAGTTGAGGCAGGTTGTGTCACAACATTGAAGCAACATTTAGACAGGTACATGGATTGGACAGGTTTAGAGGGATATGGGCCCAACGCAGACAGGTGGGTCTAGTGTAGATGGGACATGTTGGCTGGTGTGGGCAAGTTGGGCTGAAGGGCCCGTTTCCATGTCAGGCTAAACTGTTGGACTCAGCACTATGCCTTGGAGCATGAGTATCACTGCACAACGGAGAATACAATGGCGTTTGGTTGGTGGGCTGGCAGAGGGAATGGGAATATACCATCAATAGTTTCCAGTGCTCCAAGTCACTTTTTCACCTCATTATTCTCCCAATAGGTAATGTCTGTCCCTCGAAGTGCTAAAGGCTGTAGGTGTCTCTGACTATGATCTAGTATTCAACCAACAGTGGTTGCCATGGTATCAAGAATATACCTGGGGGGGGGGGATACAAGATAAACTCATGAGGATAATCACCCTTTGTCCATGTGGGCATCCACGGTGGCTCAGTGGGAGAGTTGCTGCCTTACAGCGCTTGCAGCACCGGAGACCTGGGTTCGATCCCGACTACGGGGGCTGTCTGTACGGAGTTTGTAATTCCTCCCCGTGACCACATGGGTTTACTCCGAGATCTTCGGTTTCCTCCCACACTCCAAAGACGTACAGGTTTGTAGAATTGGCTTGGTGCATGTGTAAATTGTCCCTAGTGTGTGTAGGATAGTATTAATGTGCGGGGATCGCTGGTCGGAGCGGACTCGATGGGCTGAAGGGCCTGTTTCCGAGCTGCATCTTTAAACTAAAACTAAACTAAACTACGAGCTGCACCTTGAGTTGGGTTGGAAAGCTCGCAAAGTTAGTTCCGTCCCTTGTGTAATTAAATGTGGTTACAGAAATACAATCCAATCAAATTATCAGCACCCATCGGTGGCTTTCTACATGTTTCAAGTCAACCCAAAATATCGCCTGTTCCTTTTCCCAGAGATGCTGCCTGACCCGCTGAGTTGCTCCAGCACCTTGTGTCCACATTCCTGAAATACTCAGCTGATCAAGCAGCGTTTGTGGTGTGGGGGATGTGGCTAACATCAGCTTTGGTGAATAGTCAGCTTGGTTTCCGTCCCCACAGATGCTGACCCACCGATGGACACGCTCTTTCTGACTATCAGATTCCTGCATCTACAATACATCTCGCAATGTATTCAAGAGAGAGTTAGACATAGGTCTTAGGGCTAACGGAATCAAGGGATATGAGAAAAAAGCAGGAACGGGGTACTGGTTTTGGATGATCAGCCACGATCATATTGAATGGCGGTGCTGGGTCGAAGGGTTGAATTGCCTACTTCTGCACCTATTTTCTATGTTTTTTTTAATGTAATGTTTACTTCTGGATTTGCCGAGAAAAGAGAAGATTACTTATCTTTGAAGATGGATTTTTACGGTCTACACCCAGGTTCGATCCTGAGTATGGATGCTGTCTGTATGGAGTTTGCACGTTTTCCCCGTGACTGTGTGGGTTTTCTCCAAGACCTTGTTTCTTCCCACACTCCAAAGATGTGCAGGTTTGTAGGTTAATTGGCTTGGTATAAATATATAAAAATTGTCCCCAGTGTGTGTGGGATAGTTTTAATGTCGGTGCAGAGTCGATGGGCCGAAGGGACTGTTACCGTGCTATATCTCTAAACTAAACTAAACTGAAGAAGGGGCTCGACCCAAAAACATCGTCCATTCCTCCTCTCCAGAGATGCTGCCTGTGCTGTTGAGTTACTCCAGATCTTTGTGTCGATATTCGGTTTAAAACAGCATCTGCAGTTCCTTCTTACACATAAACTGAAGAAAGGACCTGGCCCAAAACGTTCCCTATCCACGTCCCCCAGAGACGCTGCCTGAATTACTCCAGCACTTTGTGTTTTAGTTTGGTAAATCAGCATCTGCAGTTCTTCGCATCTCCATCCTGACCTTTCCTGCAATATCACACTGCATTTGCAAAGCCTCCTTCTTCAGTTTCTTTATCAGTTTTAAACCTTGATGCTTTTGCACCACTCTCGCCTCTCTAGGACCACCCACGTGACTCCTTTTTGGTAGAAAACAGACCATATCCCACAGCTCCACTGCATCGAGTTGTTCCCTTGCCAAGTGCCAGGTTCAGCCTGCTTGGGATGCAATACCACATGCTGATATTGGTCGTCAAACCCTTCCATATTTATGTGTTGCACGGCAGCCACAGGTCAGACCCTGCTCCCACTGACTGTAATTGCCAAGTACAAGTTCAAATAACCTCATAATTAACTGCACACATGCCAGGAGAAGGCTGCCTCTGTACTATTCACGCGCACCATTTGACTGGATTACGAGATTAACATCGTTAAATGCTAACTGCAGAACCTAATTACGTTTAGGAAGAAAAAAAAAATCAACCTTTAGACTCCCCTCACCTAACCAAAGTTATTTCTCGCAGATTTGGACTGCCTGCATGTAAGTTTATCTGGTTCTCTGCAGTTTTCTGTCCTGACTCCTGGAGTTGGTGCCCCTGATGCAAGGAGATGTAATAGGAATCTGAAGGGTGACATTTTTCACACGGAGGGTGGTAGGTGTATGGAACAAGCTGAGGCGCAGCTGGATCTTATTGAGATGTATAAAATCATGAGAGGAATCGATCGGGTAGATGGACAGAGTCTCTTGCCCTGAGTAGGTGAATCGAGGACCAGAGGACACAGGTTTAAGGTTTAAGGGAAAAGATTTGTTAGGAATCTGAGGGGTAACATTTTCACACAGTGTATGGAACAAGCTGCCAGAGGAGGTAGTTGAGGCTGGGACTATCCCAGCATTTAAGAAACAGTTAGACAGATACATGGATAGGCCAGGTTTGGAGGGATATGGACCAAACGCGGGCAGCTGGGGCATGTTGGCCGGTGCGGGCAAGTTGGGCCGGAGGGGCTGTTTCTATGCTCTATCACTGTGACTATGACTCTCAGAGACAGTGTTTTTCTGGACCTGCTTTCCGTGTCCCTCTAAGTACCCTCAACGACAAGGTTAGAAACCAAGTTCCAAGTCGTAGAGTCATACAGCACGGAAACAGGCCCTTCGGCCCAACCTGTCCATGCCGGCCATGATTCCCCATCTGCGCTAGTCCAACCTGCCTGCATATGGCCCATATCCCTACAAACCTTTCCTGTCCATGTTCTTGTCCAAGTGTCTTTTACATTTTGTTTTAGTACTTGCCTCAACGCCCTCCTCTGACAGCTCGTTGCATATGCACGCCACTCTCTGTGTGGATAGTAGTCACATAAGACTTGTTCACTGAAGATGACCAGAGAATGAGCCTCACACTCAGCACTCTCCAAACCAAGTTACTCAAGCCACATGTTCTCGTGCACTCACAAGGCCAGATAACTGTGGACCCCTCCTCTTGTTTTCACCACTCAAAAAGTGGTGAACACTGCCCAGTCCATCACTGACCTCCCCACCATTGAAACTGTTTCAAAAAGACAATTCACATTGACAGGGACTCACACCAGCACCATGGTGGCACAATGGTAGATTTGTAGCCCACTGTTGTAGCGCTAACAGTGTCGGAGAACCGGGTTCACTTCTGACTACAGGTGCTGTCTGTATGGAGGTTGTATGTCCACCCCATGATCACGTGGGTTTCAGCCGAGATCTTCGGTTTCCTCCGACACTCCAAAGATATACAGGTTTGTAGGTTAATTGGCTTGTTATAAATGTAAAATTGCCCCTAATGTGTGTCGGACAGTGTTAATGTGCAGGGATCGCGGGTTGGCGCGGACTCGGTGGGCCGAAGGGCTAGTTTCCGTACTGTATCTCTAAACTAAACTAAACCAGCCTGGTCAAACTCTCATTTGACTCCTGCCATCGGGAAGAAGGTAAAGGAATTTGAAAACTGCTTCAAGTCCAGGTTCAAGAGCTGCTTCTTCCCAACGACCATTAGGCGAGTGAACAAAGTCCAACTAAACTCTCAGCTATGAATTGCCTCGATTGCACTAAGGATTGGTGGTGGTGGAAGCTAATATAATAGTGGCATTCAGGAGGCTTTTTGACAGGCACATGGAATTACAGAAAATGGAGGGATATCAGTTCATGTGCAGGCAGAGGAGACAGGCACCATGCGTAGGAAGGAGCTGCAGATGCTAGTTTAAACCGAAGATAGACACAAAATGCTGGAGTTACTCAGCGGGTCAGGCAACATCTCTGGGGCAAAGGAACAGGTGACGTTTCGGGTCAAGACCCTTCTTCAGACTGAGAGTCAGGGGAAAGGGAAACGAGAGATATAGACGATGATATAGAGAGAAATATAGAACAAATGAATGAAAGATGCAAAAAAATAACAATGATAAAGGAGACAGGCCATTGCTAGCTGTGGGCTAGGTGAAAATGAGATACAGACAATGAGACTCAACACGATACTTGGCTTTATGTTTGGCACCTTGTGGGCTGAAGGGCCAGTTTGAGTGCTGTACTATTCTATGTTCCACGATCTAGGAACAGGAGCAGACCACTCGGCCCCTCGAGATTTCTCCCCCATTTAAAGAGATAATTGCTGAACTGTTTGTGACCCCAAATCACCCACCCCCCCCCCCCCCCCCCCCCCCCAACATCCTTTTTCTCCCACCCCCTACTTTGCTTATCAGGAGTACATTGACCTCAGTCTTAAAAGTACTAAGACTCTGCTCCCACTTGTCTCAGAGGAAGAAATCCAAAGTGTCAAAGAGTCAGATGGAAAACAATGCTTCTTCCCAATCTTTAATGGGTGACTAATACTTTCAAACCAATATCCCCTGGTTCTAGATTATCCCGACAGAAAACCACCCATAGCACACCAATGCATCCACTTCCTTAGAAGGCTTAGGAACTCTCACCAACTTCTAGATGAACCATAGAAAGCATTTTATCAGGATGCATCACAACCTGGTTTGGGAAAACCCCCAAGACTGCAAGGAATTGCAGCAAATTGTGGGCGTAGCCCAAACTATCACACACACCCTCATCCCTTCCATTTACTCCATCTACACCTCACGCTGCCTCGGCAAGGCCAGCAGCATAAACAAGGATGTGTCGCACCCTGGCCACTTGCTCTTCCCCCCTCTCCCATCGGGCAAAAGGTATAGAAGTGTGAAAACGCACCCCTCCAGATTCAGGGACAGTTTCTCCCCAGCTGTTATTGTAAATTGCTCGTTTCTAAGCTTCCCCCCAATCTAGTTTCAGTAGAAACACTGAATCAAGCACTTGAAACACCTATGTTTTACTTTAACAAAAGCAAGTTACAGTTCAACTACTGTACCTATACCACCGCGGTTCGATCCTCGTGTCTGCCTGATCAAGCCCTCTAGACCTCGTTCAAACAGAGACACTCCAGAAAGTCACGCTTTCCAAAAGCGCTCTCCCAGACGACCGATGCTGGACCTCGTGGTAGCGGACTTTTATATGTCCCGGGACCTCAAGGGGCCGAACCACATGGGGGTGGTCTCTTAATAATCCAATTACAGATATCGATTAACCCCATACATAACAGACATTTCCCTAACCCAATGCTACAACAGCTCAATACACTATTCAAACCAGACTTCTCAAGGAAGCCAACTTAGAAACATTTACCCTGATCTGCAAGAAACCCAGACAAGGCTCAATAGCTCATCCAATCAACACTCGGCAAAGTAGAATTCTGCAACATTATTTACAATTATTTACAAGGTGTATGTCTGGCTTGCAGCCATCCAATCCATTCTATGCATTTTCCACCTAATTGACAGGGTCTGCAGATGTTCTTATTCTTTGCTTGTAAATTGTATCTAGGCTCCAGACACTCTGGCACCTCTCTGCAGCTTGTCCCAGCTCTGCAGAGAGTAATTCCAAATTGACCAAATCTCCCAGCAGCCCTGAAGCTTTTACCCCATTTTGAAGTCCCAGTCTCTCCAGTTTAGCCAGGATTAACATTATCAGGCAACTGAATCATCCTACCACAACTAGAGAGCAGTCCTGAACTATTATCTACCTCATTGGTGACCCTCGGACTATCCTTGAACCACATGCAGCCAGGAATCCGTCAGGACTGGCAGCTTTCTGTAGACCTGGTGAAACAGCTGAAGTTCCCACAGCACATCGCCACGACCACCCTGAGGCCAGATATCCTCCAGGTCTCATAGGCGACCAAAAACATTGTCTTGTTGGAACTGACAGTGCCGTGGGAGGACCGTCTGGAGGAAGCCCACGAGAGGAAGAAGACCAAGTATGAAGAGCTGATCATAGACTTCCGTAAGTAGGGCTGGAAGGCAAGGCTTGTGCCCATCGAGTTTGGCTGCAGAGGTTTTGCAGGGCAATCCTTCTACAAAGCCTTGAGTGCACTGGGCATCAACGGAATGTCAAAGTCAAAGTCAAAAGAGTTTATTGTCATGTCCCTGACAGGACAATGAAAATCTTTCATTGCATAGCACAACAGGACATAGAAGGCATTGACTACAATTATATACGTAAATACACCCATGAATTAATAAATTAATAAAATGCAAATAACAGGTGGAAGGATATTAATGTTCAGAGTTCCGAGCCAGGTTTAATAGCCTGATGGCTGTGGGGAAATAGCTATTCCTAAACCGGGTTGTTGCAGTCTTCAGGCTCCTGTACCTTCTACCCGAAGGTAGCAGGGAGATGAGTGTGTGGCCAGGATGGTGTGGGTCCTTGATGATGCTGCCAGCCTTTTTGAGGCAGCGACTGCGATAAATCCCCTCAATGGATGGAAGGTCAGAGCCGATGGAGAGGTGATGAGGCATTAAGAACACCACAGAGGCAGCGGACTATCCCGAAAGCCTCAAGATGGCTCTGGATCAGGAGAGGAGGTCCATGGGGAGGAGCGGACGCCCCCTGAACACGTCGTGGTCTGGTCAACCACCACTGGGTCGCCTGTATGAGGGTGTCTGATGTTGAAAGACCCAAAACACCCTATGACCCCAGGTTACATCACTGATGACGTGTTCAGAAGCACCAAGAGATGTATTTTGTCAATGTCTTTCCGCTGATTGGATAGGACGTAACAAAAGCTTTTCACTGTACCTCGGTACACATGACAATAAATTAAACTGAACACTCAATATTCTGACTGAACCCCTCGATCTCAGATATTGCAATCATCTCCTCTCACTCCTAGGCTGGCCAGCAATGTGTTTTGTGAGTCTCAATTGCAGTTAATATTTAACCCCAGTTAAGTGCCTTACAAATAACCAAAATCAGTGAGATTGAGTGCCGATGCAATAATAAAGAGAATTATTAAACCATCTTTTGTCCGTCAACAATCAAACAAAATAAACCTAACTAAAAATCAATGGCTGAACAATCCAATTCTAAAATCATCCATTCAGTGTAAGCTATGAGAGGTAGCAAAATAGGAAGTTTACGACTGTAATTCACTCAAAACCTCATTCCGCTTGAGTTAGTGATTCTGCCTCAATTGATGAATGATCATATTTCATTCCAGCTCGGAGCCAAGCCACAATATATTAAAATATAATTTTGAAAAACTGGTCATGCAGGAAGATTATATATTTAAAACAAATACCAGAATTAATTTGTCGCTCAATTCTTCAAAATCTATTGCTCATAGTCAAAATATTTTTTAGTTTAATTCATTTTAGTTTAGATATAGAGTGTGAAAACAGGCCATTCGGCCCGCCGAGTCCGCACTGACCAGCAATCCCCACACACTGACACTATCCTACACAAACCCGGGACAATTCTTACATTTATACCAAACCAATTCACGTCTTTGCAATGCAGGAGGAAACTGGAGGACCCGGGGAAAACACACGCGCAGAACGTATAAACTCCGTACAGACAACACCCGCAGTCAGGATCGAACCCGGTTGTCTAGTAATGGAAGCGATGCAGAGCTGCCAACTCTCATGCGTTGAGTGTGAGACTCATGCATTTCGCCCAATTCTCACACTCTCACGCTGATCATGGAATTTCTCATTCTCTGTCGTGAGACATTCTGTGATCAACGAGAATTTCAAAACTAATATCAACTGCATGGGCCGCGGGTGTTGGAGAGCTGGGGCAGAGGGAGGGATGGAAGCAGAAGCAGCGGCGGGGGCAGATGCGGACAGGGAGCTGGGGTTGGCGAGTCGCTCGCTGCAGCTCCGGCCATGGAGCAGCCTCAGTGCAAGAGTCCTGGGCCACCGGAGGCGTCGGAAGCGTTGCACCGCTGCCGTGAGAGTCTATGCGCCGAATTCGCCCTGTTGACCGACATGGACCAGGCTGCGGCTCGGTGCATCCTGGAGGACAACCAGTGGCTGCTGGAAGTAGGTACCAAGCACTGGGTAGAAGCAGTGGAAGATACTGGCCTTCAAATGGGGGTGGTTGGAGAAAGCATCCTGCTTGCCTGCTAGATTTTCACTTACTGTAACTGCAGGAAAAATGTTCCTGATGTTGGGGACTTCAGAACCAGGGGTCACAGTTTAAGAATATGGGATAGGCCAGTTAGGACTGAGATGAGGACAAACTTTCTTCACCCAGACAGTTGTGAATGTGTGGAATTCTCTGCCGCAAAAGGCAGTGGAGGCCAATTCACTGGATGTTTTCAAGAGAGAGTTACATTTAGCTCCTGGGGCTAACAAAATCAAGGGATATGCGGAAAAACAGGAAAGAGGTACTGATTTTAGATGAACAGCCATGATCATATTGAATGGCAGTGCTGGCTCGAAGGGCCGAATGGCCTATTCCTGCACATATTTTCTATGTTTCTATGCTTGATTATATGGCAATAAAACTCGAACACTTGATTTTGAAGCATTCATGCATGGTGGAGGTATAATGTAGTCATAGAGTGATACAGTGTAAAAACAGGCCCTTCGGCCCAACTTGCCCACACCCGCCAACATGTCCCAGATACGCTACCTGCTTTTGGTCGTTATCGCTCCAAACCTGTCCTATCCATGAATCAGTCTAACTGTTTCTTAAATGTTGGGATAGTCCCTCCCGCAACTACCTCCTCTGGCAGCTTGTTCCATTCACCCACCACCCTTTCTGTGGAAATAGTTACCCCTTAAAAAATTACCTCTTAAATATACTTCAAGCAAAAAACATTGAAACACTTCTACAATGCACTAAAACATTATTTTAATACATCAAATTTCAAAAAGTCCCTACTGTGGGAGCAGAGACACCCCCCTCCCACACCCTCCCTCCACTCAGTTGCTCCACTCCCTCACCGGGTAACCCCAAGGCCAGTGATCAGTGATCGCTCAATCCCCCCGCTTTCAAAAATGCTCCGCGGCCCCTGGTTCAGACGGAGAGCACTGCCAGATGTGAGCGGGGAACTGAGGCCAGTTGTCCGTGATGTCTGGATCCCAATGCTCAACGCTTCGTGTTTCGGAGTTAGGTAATGTTTGGAATGGGATAAGTGTAATATTAAAATGACATGCAAGGTGTCAGGCTGTCTGTCACAACACACAGCCCTGATAGCACTATTGTCATTTGCCACACAACTATTATGTTTGTTTACCTCACTGACTATTTCTAAACTCCCCCCCCCCCAAATTTCTTTGACAGATTGAATAGAAATGTCCCCAATCTCGTTGTTTTATTAATTAAACATGTAGATGAAGATTGTCAAGGAGTGTAATCAGAAGGAAACTGATTCAGATGCCATGTTTAATAACTTGTTCAAAGAAGGTGCATATTTTAAAGGAGTGACAGAGATACTTGCAGGGGAATGCATGAGGAGGTTATTATTTGTCTTTAGTTTTAGTTTGAACCAGGACATCTGAAGATTCAAAGTTTAATATAGTAATTGTGCTGATACTGACTCCAAACAACCACATAATGAATATCATCCATTCCGGAGGTTTTATTTTTCTGATGCCATTTAAACTTCACTTGGATTTCAATCACTTCAATGTAAAAGTAATTGGGAATTGGGGTCATTGGAACAAAAATTTGCCCTCGGTACATATTTACTGTAATGTAATAATGTATGCATGTTGGTAGGTGCAATGAAAACAAAGATTTTTTTTATCATTGCCACAGCAAATATTATGTACTCTCAAGATCACAGTATAGAATATTATTGCTTAAATATATAGTTATTGGACTTTGCATTTCGGAAAAGTCCCAGCTGAGATGCAGACAGCAAAATACTGAAAATATTTGGGGTGAAAATGCCTTCAGGACAGTTTGATAGGAAAATGAAGGAAATGGTAGCAGAATACTTATACAGCTGAGTGAGTATAATTTTATGGATGAGAAATTGTGTTCAACCAATTGATTACTTATTTGACAAAGTAACTAGCATGTTAGATAACAAGGAAGTCATTGGATGTAACAAATTTTGGAATACAAAATTTAGTGCGTGAAGTGCCCCATAAAAAACCACATTAGATAAGTACCTGTGGACTTGAATTTAATAGGTTAAGTCCAGGGGGTCAGATATGGGAATTTATGTGTGGGCCATATAAATAGCCAGAGGAGGGTCAACAGAATTGAGAGAATTTAATGTTCAAGCCAAGAGGATGCAGACTCCCCAAGCGGAATATGAGGTGCTGTTCCTCCAATTTGCGGTGTTGCTCACTCTGGCCGTAATAATGGAATAACGTTTAGTGCAAGGTAAAGTCAGCAAAGTCCGATCAAAGATAGTATGAGGGTCTTCAATGCGGTAGATAGTAGTTCAGCACTGCTCTTTGGTTATGGTAGAACGATTCAGCTGCCTGATAACAGCTGGGAAGAAACTGTTGCTGAAACTGGAGGTGTGCGTTTTCACACTTCAGATGAGAGATTATGCTGCTGGCCTTGCCGAGGCAGCGTTAGGTGTAGATGGAGGCAATAGAAGGGAGGTCGGTTTGTGTGATGGTCTGGGCAGCATCCACAATTTGCTGCAATTTCTTGCGGTCCTGGATGGACCTGTTCCCAAACCAAGGTGTGATGCATCCATGGCGCATCTTTAGAAGTTGGTGAGAGTTGTTCAGGACATGGCAAACTTCCTCAGCCTTCTAAGGAAGTAGAGGCATTGGTGTGCTTTCTTCGCCGGTGCTTCAATATGGGTGGTCCAGGAGAAGTTGTTGGTGATGGGAGGGAGAGAGAAAATGGGGAATTACAGACCAGTTAGTCTAACATCGGTAGTGGGGAAACTGCTAGAGTCAGTTATTAAAGATGGGATAGCAGCACATTTGGAAAGTGGTGAAATCATTGGACAAAGTCAGCATGGATTTACGAAAGGTAAATCATGCCTGACGAATCTTGTGGAATTTTTCGAGGATGTAACTAGTAGCGTGGATAGGGGAGAACCAGTGAATGTGGTGTATCTGGACTTCCAGAAGGCTTTCGACAAGGTCCCACATAAGAGATTAGTATACAAACTTAAAGCACACGGCATTGGGGGTTCAGTATTGATGTGGATAGAGAACTGGCTGGCAAACAGGAAGCAAAGAGTAGGAGTAAACGGGTCCTTTTCACAATGGCAGGCAGTGACTAGTGGGGTACCGCAAGGCTCAGTGCTGGGACCCCAGCTATTTACAATATACATTAATGATCTGGATGAGGGAATTGAAGGCAATATCTCCAAGTTTGCGGATGACACTAAGCTGGGGGGCATTGTTAGCTGTGAGGAGGATGCTAGGAGACTGCAAAGTGACTTGGATAGGCTGGGTGAGTGGGCAAATGTTTGGCAGATGCAGTATAATGTGGATAAATGTGAGGTTATCCACTTTGGTGGCAAAAACAGGAAAGCAGACTATTATCTAAATGGTGGCCGATTAGGAAAAGGGGAGATGCAGCGTGACCTGGGTGTCATGGTACACCAGTCATTGAAAGTAGGCATGCAGGTGCAGCAGGCAGTGAAGAAAGCGAATGGTATGTTAGCTTTCATAGCAAAAGGATTTGAGTATAGGAGCAGGGAGGTTCTACTTCAGTTGTATAGGTTCTTGGTGAGACCACACTTGGAGTATTGCGTACAGTTCTGGTCTCCAAATCTGAGGAAGGACATTATTGCCATAGAGGGAGTGCAGAGAAGGTTCACCAGACTGATTTCTGGGATGTCAGGACTGTCTTCTGAAGAAAGACTGGATAGATCTTATAGAAACTTACAAAATTCTTAAGGGGTTGGACAGGCTAGGTACAGGAAGATTGTTCCCGATGTTGGGGAGATCCAGGACAAGGGGTCACAGCTTAAGGATAAGGGGAAAATCCTTTAGGACCGAGATGAGAAGGACTTTTTTCACACAGAGAGTGGTGGGTCTCTGGAACTCTCTGCCACAGAGGGTAGTTGAGGCCAGTTCTTTGGCTATATTTAAGAGGGAGTTAGATTCAGATTCAGATTCAATTTTAATTGTCATTGTCAGTGTACAGTACAGAGACAACAAAATGCATTTAGCATCTCCCTGGAAGAGCGACACAGCAAATGATTTGAATAAATAACAATAAGTGTCCGGGGGAGGGGGGGGGGGGGGGTGATTGGCAGTCACCGAGGTACGTTGTTGAGTAGCGTGACAGCCGCCGGAAAGAAGCTGTTCCTGGACCTGCTGGTTCGGCAATGGAGAGACCAGTAGCGCCTCCCGGATGGTAGGAGGGTAAACAGTCCATGGTTGGGGTGAGAGAGGTCCTTGGCGATGCTGAGCGCCCTCCGCAGACAACGCTTGCTTTGGACAGACTCAATGGAGGGGAGCGAGGAACCGGTGATGCGTTGGGCAATTTTCACCACCCTCTGCAATGCCTTCCGGTCGGAGACAGAGCAGTTGCCATACCAAACTGTGATGCAGTTGGTAAGGATGCTCTCGATGGTGCAGCGGTAGAAGTTCACCAGGATCTGAGGAGACAGATGGACCTTCTTCAGTCTCCTCAGGAAGAAGAGACGCTGGTGAGCCTTCTTGATCAGAGTTGAGGTATTGTGGGTCCAAGAGAGGTCGTCGGAGAGGTTGACTCCCAGGAACCTGAAGCTAGAAACACGTTCCACCTCCGTACCGTTAATGTGGATGGGGGTGTGCGTGCCGCCCCTGGACTTCCTGAAGTCTACAATGAGCTCCTTGGTCTTCTTGGAGTTAAGGGCCAGGTTGTTGTCAGCGCACCATGCTGCTAAGTGCTGGACCTCCTCCCTGTAGGCCGACTCATCGTTGTTGCTGATGAGGCCAATCACCGTTGTATCATCCGCATACTTGATGATGGTGTTAGTACCATGTACAGGTGTGCAGTCATAGGTGAAGAGGGAGTAGAGGAGGGGGCTCAGCACACAGCCCTGTGGAACGCCGGTGTTCAGGGTGAGGGTTAAAGAGGTGTGCTTGTCTAACCTAACAGACTGGGGTCTGTTGGTTAGAAAGTCCAGTATCCAGTTGCAGAGGGAAGGAGCGATGCACAGATTACCGAGTTTGGCGATCAATTTTGATGGTATAGTGGTGTTGAATGCTGAGCTGTAATCGATGAACAGCATTCTTACGTAAGTGTCTCTGTTGTCGAGGTGGGAGAGGGCGGAGTGAAGTGCCGTTGAGATGGCATCCTCCGTACTCCTGTTCTTGCGGTAGGCAAACTGATAGGGATCCAGTGTGGGGGGTAGGCAGCTTTTGAGGTGTGCCAGGACCAGCCTCTCGAAGCACTTGGTGATGATGGGGGTAAGTGCAACTGGGCGGAAGTCGTTGAGGCTTGCCGCAGTGGAGTGTTTTGGCACTGGCACGATGGAGGTGGTTTTAAGGCACGTGGGGACAACTGCCTGGGCAAGTGACAGGTTGAAGATATCAGTCCAGACGTCTGCCAGCTGCGCCGCACAGACCCTGAGCACGCACCCGGGGATGCCGTCAGGGCCAGCAGCTTTACGTGCATTAGTCCTACTCAGTGCCACTTATACGTCGTAGGGGGTGAGTGTGAGGGGTTGGTGATCGGCAGGTAGCACAGCCTTGATGGCTGTCTCTAGATTGTCCCTGTCGAAGCGGCCATAGAAGTGATTGAGCTCCTCAAGGAAGGAGGCGTCGCTGGATGTGGGGGTGGTGTTGGCGGGTCTGTAGTCCGTGATGGCCTGGATGCCTTGCCACATGCGTCGGGGGTCGGAGTTGTTGTTGAAGTGCTCCTCAATCCTGAGCTCATGGCAGTGCTTGGCCTTCTTGATGCCCCTCTTCAGGTTAGCCCTGGCTGAACTGTAGGCTCGAGCATCGCCTGACCTGAAAGCGGTGTCCCGTGCTTTCAGCAGTAGCCTGACCTCGCTGTTCATCCATGGCTTCTGATCGGGAATATGGTCACCTGTTTGAGGGAGGTGACACTATTGATGGTGGAGTTTATAAAGTCCAGAACAGAGGATGTGTAGGAGTCAATGTCCGTGTGGGAGTCAAGGGTGGCCTGGGCTGCAAACGCCTTCCAGTCAGTGTTTCCAAAACACTGCTGAAGTGTGAAGTCCGCTTCCTCTGACCAGACTTTAACTGTCCTCACAGATGGTTTAACCCGTCTGATGAGTGGGGAGTACTTAGGGAGCAGGAACAATGAGATGTGATCAGACAGACCAAGGTGGGGGAGGGGGGTGGCTTTGTGAGCTTCAGCCACGTTGGTGTAGACTTTGTCCAGTGTCTTGTCTACTCTAGTGGGGAAGGAGACATGCTGGTGGAATTTGGGGAGTACAGTCTTCAGGTTAGAGTGATTGAAGTCACCCGCAACAATGAAGGCTGCCTCGGGGTTGTGTGTCTGATGTGGCCCTTGTGGCTAAGGGGATCAGAGGGTATGGAGAGAAGGCAGGTACGGGATACTGAGTTGGATGATCAGCCATGATCATATTGAATGGCGGTGCAGGCTCGAAGGGCCGAATGGCCTACTCCTGCACCTAATGTCTATGTTTCTATGGTTCTATGTTTCCATGATATTGACTCCTAAGAATTTGACATTTTCAACCATCTCTACTTCAGCGCCGTCAAGGCAAACTGGGGTATGTGTACCGCTTCAATCACTATCTCCTTTGTCTTGCTGGCTTTGAGAGAAAGGTTGTTGTCTCGAAAACAGGACACGAGGTTCTCGATCTCCTTCCTGTACTCCATCATTATTTGACATCCGGTCCACAATGGTCGTGCTGTCTGAATTTGAAAATTGGATTAGATTTATATATGGCTGCACAGTCAGTCGTGGGTGTACAAGGAGTAAAGAAGGGGCTGAGAACGCAGCCTTGCGGTGCACCAGTGTTGAGGAGTATCTTGGAGGACGATTTGTCCCCTATCCTCACTGATTGGGGTCTGTTGGTCAGGACGTCGTGGATCCATTTGCAGAGACATCAAGTGCCGTGAGTTTGGTGATAAGCTTGGATGGTATGATGATGTTAAAGGCAGAGCTGTAGTCTATGAATAGGAGTCGGACGTAAGTATCTCTCCTATCCAGGCGTTCTAGGGATGAGTGCAGGGTAGGGCGATGGCATTGTCTGTGAACCTGTTGTGGCGGTAGGTGAACTGCAGTGGGTCAAGGCCACCGGGTAGACTGGATTTAACGCATTCCATAACTAGCCTCTCAAAACATTTCATGATGGTGGATGTCAAGGCCTCTGGGCGGTAGTTGTTTAGGTGCGAGACCTTGCGTTTCTTTGGCACCGGGATGATGGTGGTCTTCTTGAAGCAGGCGGACACCTCAGAACGGAGGAGTGAGATTAAAGATGAACCCCCTACACCCAGCGTGAACCTCTCACTCCGTCCAGTGAACCCTATCTCCCTGCACCCATTGTGAACCCCGTATACATCGTGGAGCCCTCTCGCTACATCCAGTGTAGCTCTGTCCCTCTACATCCAGTGTAGCTCTGTCCCCCTACATCCAGTGTAGCTCTGTCCCCCTACATCCAGTGTAGATCCTTTGCCACTGGCAGCCTGCGATTTTAGGGTCACGATTTGCATCCCACTCATTTGTATTCTGGTCCTTGCCTCCTCTCCCGGCACCAGTGGAACTGGGTCAAACTGCTGGAATAATCAGTGCCTTCACGATGAAAGGGAGTGGGAGGAAAATCGATAAGGAAATGAAAGCCAAGCTGCACTCTGTGATAACGTGTTGTTTATGGAATGGGTCTCACTAATAGAAAATATGCTCTGCAATCCTCTGCTGCTCCTTTCCGTGACATCCACACAAGGTAAAGCACCGTTTTACAACATGAAAGGAATACTTCAAGGATTTTCAGTGGCTGTAGCAGTGAAGCATGTCCTTCAGTTAAGGCTCCCCTGCCAACGGGCTTCACATCAAGGTACTTCACAAGACTTGCCACTGGAAACCGCGAATTGCAATTTTTTTTGTAGCAAAAGTACCAATAATACCTTGCACTTAAATAGCACCTTGAAAGGAGTAGCTCACAAAAATAAAATTACAACCAGAGAAATTCTCTAACATTGATGGAAGCCACCATGTCTGTGCTGGTCAAGAAAACTCCACCCAGTCTCAGCCCACTCCCCAGCTCTGAAATCTGGCCACACTTTTGGAATGAGGGCAGCTCTTCAAATCTCCCTCCAAGTGCTTCGTAGATGTGCTGATGGTTTCACCTTCCACCACTCCCTTCATACAGAAGGTTCCGAATTTGAACAAAACAATTCTTGGCCGTCTCATAGAAACATAGAAAATACGTGCAGGAGGAGGCCATTCGGCCCTTCGAGCCAGCACCGCCATTCATTGTGATCATGGCTGATCGTCCCAAATCAATAACCCGTGCCTGCCTTCTTCCCATATCCCTTGACTCCACTAGCCCCTCGAGCTCTATCTAACTTTCTCTTAAATCCATCCAGTGATTTGGCCTCCACTGCCCTCTGTGGCAGGGAATTCCACAAATTCACAACTCTCTGGGTGAAAAAGTTTTTTCTCACCTCAGTCTTAAATGGGTCCGTGCTAAGTCTTCCACCATTTTGTTTCGGTCAATGGCACCTGGTCTTCGATCCATTCCGTAAGCACAATTAAGTCATAGTCACAGTCATACATCATGGAAACAGGCCATTCAGTCCAACTTGTCCAAGCTGACCAAGTGGCCCCATTTGCACTAGTCCAATTTGCCTGCATTTGGCCCACAACCCTCTAGACCAGCCCTATCCATATCCCATTTTCAAGGTCACCATTGTACCCGTCTCTACAGCTTCCTCTGTCAGCGGGTTCAACATACACATTTCTTCTCAGGTTTCTTTGGAGCTGATCCCAAATCACAACTTGTTTTGGGAACAGCTCCATCGCAAGACATTGCAGAGAATTGTGGACGCAGCCCAGACCACCACACAAACTAACCTCCCTTCTATTGAATCCATTTATACCTCACACTGCCTCGGCAAGGCCAGCAGCATAATCAAGGACGAGTCGCACCTTGGCCACTCCCTCTTCTCCTCCCTCCCATCAGGCAAAATGTATAAAGTGTGAAAACGCACACCTCCAGATTCAGGGACAGTTTCTTCCCAGCTGTAATCAGGCAACTGAATCATCCTACCACAACCAGAGAGCAGTGCTGAACTACTATCTACCTCATTGGTGACCCTCGGACTATCCTTGATTCGACTTTGCTGGCTTTACCTTGCACTAAACGTTATTCCCTTATCATGTATCTGTAGACCATGTAAATGACCAGATTGTAATCATGTATTGTCTTTCTGCTGACTGGATAGCACGCAACGAAAGCTTTTCACTGTACCTCGGTTGACGTGAGAATAAACTAAACTGATCTTTTAAATCTTTCCCATCTCACATTAAACCTATTCCCGCTCGTTCTGCGTGCCTCTCACCCTGTCTATGTGGCCTTTCACCCTGTCTATGCCTCTTGTGGTTTTGTGCACCTCTGTAAGGGCACCCCTCAGCCTCCGACACCTCAGTGGTGAAAGGCCCAGCCATATCTTGTAACTCAAGCCCTCTCTGCTGCCTTCCACCAAGGCAGGAGCTTGCAGGCATGAAAGTAAAACGGCAAACTCATATTTAATTCTACAGTGTCTTTGATAACCTGCGTGGCGCTGCTTTCTATACCCTAGAGTCATCGAATAATTCAGCACAGAAACAAGCCCTTTGGCTCCACTCATCCATACCAAACAGATTATTTAGTTGAACAATTCCCATTTGCCAGCACTTGGCCCAAAATCCTACTTGACCTTTCCAAGGAATTAGCTTTTCATGCAGGTTCGAAATTTCTACCATCTCCTGAGCAAATTATTTGTTCCCCATCTCTTGTCTAGGCCCTGTCTAAGTCTTCTGCCATTTACTTTAAGTCCTTGGCACATGGTCTTCGACCCATTCGGCAAGTGAAATAAAAGTTATCGATTCACACAGTACGAGCACAGGTCCATGAACCCAACTTGCCCACGTTGACCATGATCCATCTACACTAGTCCCACCCGCCCACATTTGGCCCGTATCTGTCTAAACCCTTCCTATCCACGCACCTGTCCAAGTGACTCATACATGTTGTTATCGTACCTTCCCATTCACTCTCCCTAAAGTGGTGATCAGAATATATGCATTATTCAATCCGTGACACAACTTGTGTTGAATACAGTTCCAGCATCACCTCACAGACTTAGGGCGGCACGGTGGAGCAGCAGTAGAGTTGCTGCCTTACAGCGACAGATAGCTGGGTTTTATCCTGACTGTAGGTGCGGCCTATATGGCGTTTGTACATTCTCCCTGTGATCGCATGGGTTTTCTCCTGGTGCTCCAGTTTCCTCCCGCACTCCAAAGACGTACAGGTTTGTAGGTCGATTGGCTTCAGTGAAACATGGTAGAAAATGTCCCTAGTGTGTGGGATCCTTCTAGTGTACAAGGTTCACTGATCAGTAGGCCGAAGGGCCTGTTTCCACATTGTATCTCTAAATTAACCACATAACCATATAACCATATAACAATTACAGCACGGAAACAGGCCTTCTCGGCCCTTCCAGTCCGTGCCGACCATTTATTTTCCCCTAGTCCCATCTACCTGCACTCAGACCATACCCCTCCATTCCCTTCCCATCCATATACCTATCCACTTTACTTTTAAATGTTAAAATCGATCCTGCCTCCACCACTTCTGCTGGAAGCTCATTCCACACAGCCACCACTCTCTGAGTAAAGAAGTTCACCCTAAACTTCTGTCCCTTAATTCTCATGTCATGCCCTCATGCCCTCTTCCCTACCCTCAATGGGAAAAGCTTATCCACGTCATCTCTGTCTATCCCTTTCATCATTTTAGACTTCAATCAAGTCCCCCCTTAACCTTCTGCGCTCCAAAGAATAAAGACCTAACTCCAGTCCTGGTAACATTGTGTATATTTTCTGTGCCCTTTCCATCTTAACAATGGCAACAGAAATGTCTACATTCTCTTGGGATCAAGGTCAGTTTCAGTTGCAAATGAGAGAATAGGAAAATGAAAATGGTCCTCATATCCGGGGTGAAAGCGTATTGCCATTCCGTTCCATTTGCTCACAAGGTTTCATATACTGGACAGTGAGGTTTGAATCTTCCCTACCCTCAATGGGAAAAGCTTATCCATGTCATCTCTGTCTATCCCTTTCATCATTTTAAAGACTTCAATCAAGTCCCCCCTTAACCTTCTGCGCTCCAAAGAATAAAGACCTAACTTGTTCAACCTTTCTCTGTAACTTAGTTGCTGGAACCCAGGCAACATTCTAGTAAATCTCTTCTGCACTCTCTCAGTGAAGTAAACTATAGCTACTGAATAAAGTATCATGTATGCCTCCTTAACCACTTTATTAACTTTTACAAATCTGTCAACATGTGCTCAGATATTTCAATAGTCCACAATGATATGATACCATCTTCTCCCTGGAACCTGGACACGAGGTCCCTTTTGAATGTGGCATCATGTTGTCAGCTGCTGCAGATTGGTAGATCGGATGAGGGGTGATGGATTAAGGGCTTGTCCCACCTACGCGTTTTTTTCGGTGACATGTGGCTGACGCCTGCTTGGTGGTGAGTAGTCGCCCAAAGAGTCGTGCCCGTCTCTGGTCACCGCTGGATTTTCAACATGTTGAAAATTTCCGGCAACCTGCTGCGACTTATGACGGGTGACAGCAAGTTGCCGAAACAATCGCATAAGTGGGACAGGCCCTTGTCATAGTCACAGAGAATATTAACACAGGAGATTGCCGATAAGTTCCAAAGTTCATAACTTATGGGAGCAGAATTAGGCCATTCAGCCCTTCAGGTCTACTCTGCCATTCAATCATAGCTGTCCCTCTCAACCCCATTCTCCTGCCTTCTCCCCATAAACCCTGACACCCTTATTAATCCAGAATCTGTTAATCCCCGCCATAAAATATCCATTGACTTGGCCTCCACAGCCGTCTGTGGCAATGAATTCCACAGATTCACCACTCTCTGACTAAAGAAATTCCTGCTCTAAAGGTACGTCCCTTTATTCTGAGGCTGCGGCCTCTGGTCCTAGACTCTTCCACTATTGGAAACATCTCCTCCACATTCACTCTATCCAGGTCTTTACCTATTCGAATGCTGGAGTCTTGAGTAAATAAATAAAGTGCTGGAGGAACTCAGCAGGCCAGGCAGGGCGGGCGGGAATGGGCAGGTAGCATTTCGGGTCTGAAGAATCTTTCGGACCAGATCCATTATCTGTCCATTTCCCTCCAGAGATGCTGCTTGACCCATTGAGTCCCTCTCGAGATACAGCATGGAAACAGGCCCTTTGGCCCACCGAGTCCATACCGACCAGCAATCCCCACACGTTAGCACTATCCAACACACACTAGGGACACATCTACATTTATATCAAGCCAATGAACCTACAAACTTGTAGGTTTTGGAGTGTGGGAGGATACTGAAGATCTTGGAGGAAAACCACACAGGTCACGGGGAGAACGTACAAACTCTGTACCGACATGCACCCGTAGTCAGGATCGAACCCGGGACTCTGGCTCTGCAAGGCAGTAGCTCTACCGCTGCGCCACCGTGCCGCCCTATTTTGTGGCATATGGTGGCACAGACAGAACACTGACAGGAGAGAATGAAGCAAGATTAATGATCGATTTGAGAAGATAACATTTGCTGAAGGACTTGGAAGAAGAGAGGAACGCCGGGGATAGGAATGGGGGAGAGTTCCTGAGGAGAGAGAACAATGGATCTACAACAGAAATCTATATCCTTGGGTGTTTTGGCCAAGAAACAGACCCTTTGGCCCAATTCGTCCATGCTGATCAAGATGGCCATTCATTTACCCACGTTGATCCCATATGCCTGTAAACATTCCTATCCAAGTTTCTGTCCAAATGTCTTTACAAAGTTGTAATTGTACCAGACAAAACAACTTCCTCTGGCAACTCGTTCGCTATAAGATCAGAAGCTCAGAGGTGATAGGAGCTGAATTAGGCCATTTGGCCCATCAAGTCTACTCCGCCATTCTGATCTATCTCTCCCTACTAACCCCATTCTCCTGCCTTCACCCCATGAGCTCTGACACCCATACTAATCAAGAATCTATTTATCTCTGCCTTAAATATATCAACTGACTTGGCCTCCACCGGCCTCTGTGGCAAAGAATTCCACAGATTCACCACCCTCTGACGATTCCTACCACCCTCTGTGTGATAAAGTTGCCTCTCATGTTCCTATTAAATCTCCCCACCTCAAGTTCTTAATTCCCGTGCGTTGGGAAACAGATGTCAGGGGAGAAAGTGTAACAGTCTCTCCTTGTATCTCAAGCACTCCAGTCCTGGTAACATTGTGGTAAATATTTTCTGTGCCCTTTCCATCTTAACAACGGCAACAGAAATGTCTACATTCTCTTGGGATCAAGGTCAGTTTCAGTTGCAAATGAGAGAATAGGAAATTGAAAATGGTCCTCATATCCGGGGTGAAAGCGTATTGCCATTCCGTTCCATTTGCTCACAAGGTTTCATATACTGGACAGTGAGGTTTGAATAGTCCTATAGTTAAGTCTTTAAAGATTGCTGCAACCTTTGCAACAAAGGTGGACATTCTTGCCATTGCACAGTGACAAAGGAGGGAGATTGCATATCAGATTGAAAGGTGCCAGGACAATCCATTTGCTCTCAATGTCAGCAAGGCCAAGGAGCTGATTGTTGGCTTCAGGAGAGGAATGAGAAGGATCCACAGCTCCGTGTTCATCGACCGATGACAATGGAGAGGGTCCACAACTTCAAGGTTCTGGGGGAGAGCATTCATCCGAAGATCTTTCAAGTGGCCAGTGAGACGATTTGGTATGTCGAAAATCACGGATGAGTCTCACCTCGGTCACTCCCGCTTCTCCCCTCTCCCATCAGGCAAGAGGTACAGAAGTGTGAAAACACACACCTCCAGATTCATGGACAGTTTCTTGCCAGATGCTATCAGGAATTGAACTATCCTATCAATAACTAGAGAGCGGTCCAGACCTCCCATTTGCATCACTGGAGACCTTCAAATGATCTTTGAGCAGACTTTACTGGACTTTATCTTGCGTCAAACATTATTCCCTTTATCCTGTATCTCTGCACTGTGGACGGACAGATTGTAAGTGTTTATAGTGTTGTTGCTGACTGGATGGCACACACACAAAAAAAAAAGCTTTTTGCTGTACCTCAGTGACAATAAACTAAACTAAATACTCTGAAGAAGGGTCTCGACCCGAAACATCACCCAGTCCAGAGATGCTGCCAGAGACGCAGTCTGTCCCACTGAGTTACTCCAGCATTTTGTGTCTGTCTTCCGTGTAAACCAGCATCTGCAGTTCCTTCCTACACAAATAAATACTCCACTGAATTGCAGGTGTACAGTAGTGAGAATGCCCACCGATTGTATGATTGCCTGGGTCAGCAACTCAAGCACCCCAGGGATGAAGGGGATTACTGAGAGTGGCAGACACTGCCCAGTACATTGCAGACACTGGCCTCCCCACTGTCGACAGACTATAGTAGGCACTGACCCAAAAAGGCAGCCAACATCATTAAAGACCCGCATCATCCTGACCACACTCTCATCTCTCTCTTCACATCAAAAAGAAGGTACAGGAGCCAGAAAGCCATGGGAACCAGTTTTCAAGAATAGCTTCTGCCAGCAACCATTAGGCTCTTGACCATTGCACAATACTGACCTCGACTATGACCACCCATGTATCTTGGGATGCACTAAAGACTTTGGCTGTGTTTTGCTTTGCATCAGTATTACAGCTGTTGAGTTACAGATTATGCAGAAATTACAGATTAGAAACATAGAAATATAGAAAATAGGTGCAGGAAAAGGCCATTCAGCCCTTCGAGCCAGCAAGATGATCATGGCAGATCATCCAAAATCAGTGCCCCATTCCTGCTTTCTTGCCGTATCCCTTGATTCATTTAGCCCTAAGAGCTACTGTAAATATAACTCGCTCTTGAAAACATCCAGTGAACATCAAGATTATATATTTCATTTCGGAGTCACGTGAGTGACTTCGTGAAGAACCCGCCAGCACGCATGCGCGACATATCGTCGCTCGCATTGCAGCCGACGGCTGGAGAGGAGCGCGGCTCACCACCAGCCCTTCATAAGGGCCACTCAGGTAAGTATAGACAACCTTGAGTTGGTTGTCCTGTGTGAGTAATTGTGTTTTCTCCCACAGGGACATGGACGTAAAAAGGAGTAAGGGCCGCAGAACTTCTGGAAGGAGTTGCCGGCCACCCATCCCGGAGTCCCCGTCTACAGCGGTAGGACGGGCCGGGAAAAAGGCGCGCAAATCGGGGAGCCCTGTTATCACAGGACCCGGTTCACCGACGCAGCTGTGCTCTAGCGGGGGTCCCGCAGAGCAAGAACTCGGTACAGCGCCGGAGCAGGGGCACCCTGACTCCATTTCTCTGTCACCCACTGGGTCATTGGCGGAGACGAGCAAAAGGGACCCGCGTGCTGCCGCACGGCCCTTCTCCCTGAGCCCTCTCGAAGGAACCAGGGATAGAGCTCGACTACCTAGCCCTTCTAGGGCTGAGGTCTCACCAGGAGCCACCAGAATGTGGTCTGGTGAATCGGCGAGACCCGAATCCACTGGCAGACCAAGGAGGGCCAGCATGGACTCACCACCCAGGGGGACCAGGAGGGGTCACGCGGGTGGAGTCTCGTCACGGTCACCGCTTCCCCCGCTGGGGGCGGGTCGGGACCGTACGCCGTCTGGGTCCAGATCAAGGACAGTCGGCAAGCCCGCGCGGATGTCGGGTCACCACGCTGCGGCGTTGGGTGCCGACCTCTCCCCACCTATGCCCTCAGAGGCAGCCGGATGCAGCTCAGCGAAAAGGAGGCGCTTGAGCAGATCCGCGCGGGAATCGCTCAGCTTCGCCGAGGCGGCTGGTAGCGACACATCGTCACGGCACCGATATTACCTCGACGAGGTACGGGCCGACGACGGGAGCCTCAGTAGTTCCTTCAGGCATGAGGACTCTAACCGCCCATACATGCACGATGAAGGGCGCTTGGACCGTATGGAGAGGATATTGGAACAAGTCCTACTAAATCAAAGACAGGACGCTCACAGTTCCAGGGGACTTATGGACATATCCCCATCACCATCTATGGACAGCATGAGGCCAGAAGAGGAGGAGACCCTGGTACATGCCCCAGCAGCACCTGAGGTCCCCCAGGAAGAGCTCCTGGATGTGGCAGCCAAGTTCGGGTTACCCGTATCTTCAGGACAACCCCTCAACACTAAACTGGCCGCGACCATAGATTACCTCACGAACCACTAGCTACAGGAGGAGGTCCTTGCGGAGGCCATGGAAAGACACAAGGCTCCAGGAAATTGCAATTCACTCAACGTGCCGATTGTAAACATGCCAATCTGGGGCAATATCAGCCCCGGCATCAGAGCGCAGGAAGTGAAACTGCAGAGAATCCTGAAACTACTTACGTCTGGGATTACCGCTTTTGCAAGGTCAGTGGACGGAGTTGATTTAAACACCGAACAGGAGGATGCTCTAGCACTGCTTTGTAATACGCAGTACGAAATCAACGCTTTCAGGAAAAGCATAATTAAACCTTCATTGAACCCCAAATTTGCGGGACTATGCAGAGCACCTCCTACACCACCACCCAGACAGCTGTTCGGAGAAGACCTCCCGAAGCAGGTCAAAGACCTAGATGACCATGCTAAAACAGTGGGTCTGATGAGATCACATACTGTGACCAGACTTCCGGCCAAGAAAACACCTTATTTTAGGCCGCGAGGTCAAACCGACAGGCCAGCAAGGACCTACATTCCGGCGCCTCCTCAATATCGACAGCCTCCTCAGCCCAGGCCTTTTTTAGGACTAGGCCCTCAGCGGCCAGCATGGAAAATGCAGACTCCACATCAACAACGCAACCCAGCACCTCCACGTCCCACCAAACATATCAGGGACCACCGATAACCATGAAGGTAAGGCGGTCTGGATTCCATGCACTTGCATGTCTAACCTCACAGGTTGGGGGCAGACTACGGGGATTTAAGGAGGCATGGGAAACCATCACCTCAGATGAGTTTATCTTACAAAGTATTCAGGGTTATGAAATTGAGTTTATTAATGGCCAATTGCCTCCACCTCAGCATATGCCAAATCGCAAATTTGCACTTTCCAAAAAGGAATCAGCAGAAGGCTATGCTGAAATCTTGAGATTACAAGAGAAAGGGGTGATAGAAAGAACCACACATGAACCAATTGAATTCGTATCTAATATATTTACTAAAACCAAAAAAGATGGTGGATGTCGGGTCATTATAGATTTAACTCACTTGAATACCTTTGTAAAATATACCCATTTCAAAATGGACACGTTCGAAACAGCCAAATCTTTGATTTCGGAGGGCTGCTTCATGGCATGCATTGATTTAAAAGATGCATACTATTCAGTATCCCTTCGGAAACATCACAGAAAGTTCTTGAAGTTTATCTGGATGGATCAGCTTTGGCAATACAAAGCATTACCCAATGGGCTTACCACAGCCCCCAGACTGTTCACTAAACTACTCAAGCCAGTACTAGCTACACTAAGGAGGCAAAATCATACGGTCATGGCTTACTTGGATGACATTCTGATAATTGGACATACACTGGAGTCAGCAGAATTGGCAGTTTCAGCCACAGTGGAAATTTTTCAAAAAATGGGATTTATTATCCATCCAGACAAATCAAAGTTCTTCCCCGCACAGATCATGGACTACCTGGGGTTCACGGTAGACGCCAATCGCATGATCACCACCATACCAACTAATAAAGTTGGGGATGTGTTTCAAGCATGTAAGAATCTGGTCTGCGCCAGTATACCGTCAATTAGACAAACTGCCAAGGTAATTGGGAAAATTGTAGCAGTCTTTCCAGCTGCTCAATTTGGACCTTTACATTATCAAAATTTGCAAAGATCAAAAATAGCAGCATTAAAATCAAATGCTGGACATTTTGATAGACCTATGCAGCTGCCGCTCAAGGCAAAAATTGAGTTGCAATGGTGGATTGGCAATATCCATAACTCATTCAAACCCATCATTGTGCCTCGTCCGGTGGTATACTTACAAACAGACGCAAGCTCCCATGGCTGGGGAGCTACGGACAACAACACCAGTTGTGGAGGTAGATGGGACTCACTTGAAGCTACTCTGTTGTCAGCACAGGGGATAAACTATTTGGAGATGCTGGGAGCATTCCACGGACTAAGAGCTTATTGTTCAAACATTACTGACACTCATGTCCGTCTCCAAATAGACAACACCACTGCGGTGGCATATCTGAATCATATGGGCGGTACCAGGTCAATTTCATGTGATGAATTGGCAAATACAATTTGGCTCTGGTGTATTCAACGGAATATTTGGATCTCAGCTACCTACTTACCAGGTAAGCTCAACACAGTGGCGGACACCAGGTCACGGAAATTTAATGACAACATCGAGTGGATGTTGAACTCCCAAATATTCACCAAAATTACAGCCAAATTTGGTAAACCGGATATTGACCTTTTTGCGTCACGGTTGAACCATCAGGTACCAACATACGCATCATGGGAACCAGATCCTGGGGCAATGGCGATGGACGCGTTCTCGCTAGATTGGGGGAAATGGTTTTTCTATGCATTTCCTCCATTTTGCCTCATCAGTCGGGTATTGCGGAAAATCCAGCTCGATGCTGCTAAGGGCATCCTTATCATACCCGACTGGCCTACGCAGTCATGGTATCCGGTGGTCCTTGGAATGATAAGTCAACCATGGGTCCTCTTAGAGGGTTGCCCACAATTGGTGACGAACCCTGTCACAGGGAAACCACACCCCTGCTATAGTCACTTGAATCTATTGGCTTGCAGGATTTGAACAGACCATTACTACAGTATGGTCTATCATCAAGGACAATGGATACCATGGGAACATCATGCAGGGAGTCCTCAAGACGGCAATACTTATTGCACATCAGGAAATGGGAAACCTATTGCGGCCGCCTGGACATTGCATATGACTCCGTCTCCATCACAGACGTGCTGGAATTTCTTGCGGGGCTACACCATGATGAACATCTCAGTTACAGTGCCATCAATAGCGCCAGGAGTGCCCTATCATCCTACCTCAATATTGAGGTAGGATCTAACAAACTGGTCTCCAAGCTGATCGGGGAATATTTAATTCCAACCCGCCAAGGCCCCGTTACAACATCACCTGGGATATTGGAAAAGTACTGACCCTACTCAGGACGTGGTCACCCATGGCTGGGCTTGAACTGGACAAACTCACCCTGAAGTTGGTGATGTTGATGGCGCTCACTTCGGCACAAAGGGTGCAGACGCTTCACAAGGCCAATATCGACAAGATGATCTCTACCCCTGAGCGGGTCACTTTCTTCATTGATGAATTGCTGAAGCAGCATAGACCTGGATTCACAGGGCTGCAGCTGGAGTTTCCAGCATACCCCGCTAATGCTAGGCTGTGCATAGCCACCCATATCCGCCACTATATTAAAGTGACGAGGAAATTAAGGGGAATGGAGCAATACCTGCTCATCAGCCACAAAAAACCTCACCATAGAGTGACGGCACAGACGATCTCCAGATGGCTCAGGATCGTCTTAAAAAAGGCAGGTATTGACACTGATGTTTTTAAATCCCATTCCACCAGGGCAGCATCTACGTCGGCGGCAAAGGTCATGGAGGTGCCCATGGACCAGATACTTGCCACAGCGGGATGGGCCAGTGAAGCCACCTTTCAGCGGTTTTATAATAAACCCGTCACCATACCTGGAATGTTCACAGGAGCCGTGCTAGATGCAGGCCGAGAACATACAGTCACCCCTCAGTGAGGGTTTTTTTCTTTGTTGTTGTTATTAATAAATATTATTATTTTTCAGAATAGTAGCTTCGGAAATTGGTTACTCCTGTCCATCCTTTCAGTAGCGTGTGTGATAGCATGGACGTTGTCCAGGGCGTGAAATCACAGAAGCTTTGAAGTCTTCACGAAGTCACTCACGTGACTCCGAAATGAAATAGTAAGATTAAACGAGAACTTACCAGTTTGAAGTTTGATCTTTATTTTATGAGGAGTTGCGATGAGGGATTTCGTGCCCTCCGCTCCCAACCCTCGATCATAAAGTCAACTGGTAACTAGAGTCTCTTCAATCTTACTATAACAAGTCATTTCTTGGTCTTGGTTCTGTGATTCCACACCGCTGCTTTGAAGTATGTCGCGCATGCGTGCTGGCGGGTTCTTCACGAAATCCCTCATCGTAACTCCTCATAAAATAAAGATCAAACTTCAAACTGGTACGTTCTCGTTTAATCTTACTATTTTACTTCGGAGTCACGTGAGTGACTACGTGAAGAAGGCCGTCAGCCACATGCACGTCATTACATCACGCATGGCGCCGTGACCGGCTGGGAGGCTCCTCGCTCCTCCAGCGGTTAGTTTAAAACGGCCCAACAGGTAAGTTCAAACTTAACCAGCGGTTGGTTTTTCGTTTCCTTGTTTAAAGTAGGAAGCAAAATTACAAAATGGACAAAACTAAGGTGAAGACCAGGCGGGCCGCGGGTAGAACCGCGCCCGAGGACCGCGGGAGTGCGGTGAGCGGGCGGCCGTTGGTCTCACCACCTCGGTCGCTGGTAGCACAGCCAGCAGCATCCGATACAGCGCCTATTGAAGGCACCTTGGATACCCCGCGAGTCGGGAAAGCCAAGCGAAAGACCAACAGGCCGGTTTCCTCGGATGGGTCCGGCCGGGAGGATTCGCCTCCTCCTACAGGGAACGTCTTCGGACGAACTTCCGTATGGAGTATCTTATAGAGAAGATGCTCCAACATGACATATTCCTGGAGTTTTATCAACACGGGCTTGAGGGACCCGTGGCAGCGCCTGGTGCAGGGTTGCGTTATATCTCCCAGTCAGCAGACGGGAGTGTAGGTCAACAGCCCTGGGCGGGCTCACCTTACAGTGCCATGATAGAAGACCCCACGGCACCAGACCCACTGGATACAACAATACCCTCTTTGGTGTCAACGTTTGTGATGCCGTCCCAGGTCAGTGGGCCGTTGAATCCGGAGTTAGCGGCCGGTATCAATTACATGACCTCCCATCAACTCCAGGAGCAGGTGATGCTGGAAACAGCAATGAAGTACCAGACACCCATCAACTGCCCCTCACTTAAAGTTCCGACGGTCAATAGCTCGATCTGGAATTACGTGGGAGGTGGCATTAAGACTCAGGAATTCAAACTTCAAAAAATCCTGAGCTTGCTAGCCGCTGGAGTCACTGCCTCTGCCAGGTCTGTGGATACCAGTCCCCTCTCAGAAATACAACAAGATGCATTGGCTATGATGTGCCATGCACATTGCCAGATGTATTATTTTAGAATATATGCCGTTCGACCGGTATTTAATCCAAAATTCGCGGGATTATGCAAATCCACCAACAAACAGCCACCCAATTACCTATTCGGAGAGGATTTGTCCAAACAAATCAAAGAGTTGGGCGATGAGTCAAAGGCAGTGAGGCAGCTCAGAGCCTCACCAGCAGACAGACCATCAGCATTCCGACGGCAGCACCCGTATGCGTCATCTAGCAGCAGATGACCAACAGGGGACAGTACCAGCTCTAGGATCGACAGAGCCAGCCAAAGGCGCTTTTCGGGGCAAAGCTCAAGCCCACAAACTCCATACAGGAGCAATTGGCACACGCCCATACACACCACATATGAACCAGCTACCATGGAGGTAGGTGATCTGGGTTCTCTAAATATGCGGAGTGTGGCATTTACATGTTGGTTAAAGAATTACGTTAGTTTGGATGTTGGATAAACACCACGTTTATACTGTTGGTGCCTAGTCATAGGACCACCGGGAATAACTGGATGATAGCCATAGCAGTTTAAAGCATTGGCTAATGGGTTAACTTTAGCACCCAGGGTGCTTAATAATTAAAAAAAACACCTCTCTTAACTCTGCCTTAAATCACAGGGGTTGAATCAAGTCAGTAGCTATGGTACACCAGGCCACGCAATAAATGACAACACAGAATGGATGTTGAATCATAAAGCACTTAATATAATTATCTCTAGGTATGATACACTGGATATCAGTTGTTCTGTTCAGACTTAAGTCTACAGTTACCAAGGTGCATTGGTTGCAAACCAGACCCAAGGGCAGTAGCGACTGATGCATTCTCGCTGCATTGGGATGAATAAGGTTCTATATGCTACCCATTAAGACTCGGGCTCGGGCATTCTAATTGCCCTGATAAGGCCACTAAGCCATGGTATCCACTCATCTTAGGTGAGTGGCCATGGAACCCTTATGGAGGTTCCTAAATGCTAGAACCTGCTCTCCACCCCATCACTGGGGAAGAACATTCCCTACATTATCAGCAGAAAGCTTTGGTTTCAAGATTCTAAGAAGACCCGTTGTCGGGATGGGGCTAGCTGACCGAGCAGTGGGCGTACTAACCACGGCCTGGAGAGACTGCACTAAAAAGCAATATGTCTCCTACGTAAAGAAATGTGAAGAATTCTGTTTACAAACAAACATCACGTATGAGACAGCGCACGTAACCAACATTCTGGAATTTCTCTCAAAACTTTGATGAGAGGTTGAGCTACAGTGGTCTGAATTGTGCCAGAAGTCCGTTGGCATCATATTTGTTGCCAAGCCCAGATTATAAGGTTGGGTCCCATCCATTAGAAGGCAGATTTATGAGAGGTATTTTTAACTTAAACCCTCCCAGGCCCAGGTATATCAAAATATGGGATGTAGGTGTGGTTTTAACACTACTTCGCCAATGGGCTCCAGCTACATCACTGTCCCTTCTCCGGCTCACTTACAAAGTAGTGATGTTCGTGGACCTAGTATCAGCTCAACGGGTCCAGTCATTACAGAAGCTGCGTCTGGATAGGGTGGTGATTTCTGCCAGTGAAATAACGTTTTTTTTATATATGATCTAATAAAACAGAGCAGACCTGGTGTTACCGGTCCTAAGCTACAACTCATGGCATTCCCTTTGGACCCCTGATTGTGTGTGGTCACACACCTTCACCAATATATTAAAACAACTAAGGTTCTTAGGGGGTCAGAACTGACATTATTCATCAGTCACAAGAAACCGCATAAAAAGGTTTCAGCCCAGACCATCTCTAGGATGTTAAAGCATGGTTAAAGCATGTTCTGGCGGATGCGGGTATAGATACTGATGTGTACAAATCTCATTCCACCAGGGCTGCAGCAACGTCTGCAGCAAGGGTCCTGGACGTCCCGTTGGACCAAATCCTAGTGGCCGCAGGATGGACCTCAGCACACACCTTCCACACGTATAACAATAAGCCTGTAACTAGGCCAAATGTTTTCTAGTTTAAGTTCTATTTTGTAAATCCCTCTCGAGTGTAAGAGGTTTCTCGATTATAATTTGTCCATTAAATACTTTTTTCAGCATGTTAAATATTTATGTCATGACTGAATACTTGATTTTCCACTCCTCCCTGGTCAATCATACAGTGTGTGACGCATGGACTCGTTCCACAGCATGAAGTCACAGAGCTTCAAAGTCTTCACATAGTCACTCACGTAACTCCGAAGTAAAATAGTAAGATTAAACGAGAACTTACCAGTTTGAAGTTTGATCTTTACTTTATGAGGAGTAACGATGAGCGATTATGTGCCCACCGCTCCCAACCCTCCTCATAAAACATAACTGGTAGTTCTAGTTCTCGAATCTTACTATTATCAGTTCACCAACTGTTATCTGTGACTTCACACCGCTGCTTCGAAGATTGACGCGCATGCGGCTGACGGCCTTCTTCACATAATCGCTCATCGTTACTCCTCATAAAATAAAGATCAAACTTCAAACTGGTAAGTTCTCGTTTAATCTTACTATTATCTGTGCGTAATTTGTTTACAAGACTGTTCTGCTACTGCAAGTAAGAATGTAATTGATTCATTGTCGGTACACATGACAATTAAACTCACGCTTGACCAAAGAGGAGGAGCAGAGGAGAAGGTCAGGCACACAGTGGAGTGGAGCCACACAAGAGCGTTGAAACCAAAATGCTTTATATCGAAAAAAATAATTACGTTTCCATACATCCGTAGAAACATTAAAAAAAGAAAAATGACCCAACACATTATAGAATTCAACATGAACGTCCTCCCACAACAGAATAAAAATGTTCCACTGTGGCGAAAGGCACCAGAAAGTTTCAGTCCTCTGCCTCTGTGATCACCCGAGGTCGGGGCCTATTTGTGGCCTCCGCAGCCAGTTCCGGCGTTGGGAGAAACACTCCTCAGCGGCTTGGAAATGTCTGGAGCAGCCACTCCCTCCACGGAGACCACAGCTCCCGAAGTCCTCATGCCGCGCTGGCTGGAGCTCCGACTCTGGCGATCACGGATCCCAGGCTCCGCGGTGTTTTAAATCCAGCGCTGCCCGCACGATCTAGGTGTGGGCTCCTACATATCAGTGAGGCCGGGCACATAGAACATAGAACAGTACAGCACAGGAAAAGGCCCTTCGGCCCACAATGTCTGTGGCGAACATGATAAACTAATCCCCTCTGCCTGCACGTAATCCACATTCCTCCATTCCCTGCATATCCATCTGACTATCCAAAAGCCAGTATTTTATATGCATCTAAGAGATGATATTCCTCGGATTAAATTTGATCATTTGACCCTGATGATTCCATTTAGAACACTGTGTATATGTTGCATCCTTCAAAGTACCATATCAGATTTTTGCCTTTCTACCACCTTTGATCAATTTGCCATGTGAGGCATTCCCAAACACATCACTCTGATAGTGGCATTAAAGTACCCGCTCCTGGCACTGTGAATTTGCCATCTCAACTAGTTTGACACCATTCACATCCCATTGTAGCTGGAATTGACAGAAAGTGACTTGATCTGAGCCATGTCTACCTGTCATAACAGCACCCAGCCTTCCATCATGATGGAGTGGCAGATCCATTTGGAACACGAGCAAGGCGGTGAAATACAAGGCTGCTGGCTTTTTGTCCCTTGATTTCCAACAACAATGTACTGGATGGAGGACGTAATGCTGAGGTACAATAAGGCGCTGCAGAATATTGTGAGCCGTTTTGGGCACCATATCTGAGGAAGGATGTGCTGGCTCTGGAGAGGGTCCAGAGGAGGTTTACAAGAATGATCCCAGGAATGAGTGGGTTAACATATGATGAGCATTTGTCGGCACTGGGCCTGTACTCGCTGGAGTTTAGAAGAATTGATCCCTCATTGAAACTTACCAAATAGTGAAAGGCTTGGATAGAGTGCATGTGGAGAGGGTGTTTCCACAAGTGGGAGAGTCTAGGACTAGAGGCCGTAGCCTCAGAAGTAAAGGATGTTCCTCTGGGAAGAAGATGAGGAGACATTTATTTAGAGAGGGTGGTGAATCTGTGGAATTCTTTGCCACAGAAGTCTGTGGACGCCAAGTCAATAGATATAGTTAAGGCAGAAATAGATAGATTCTTGATTAGTACGGGGGTCAAGGGTTATGGGGACAATGCAGGAGAATGGGGTTAGGAGGGAGAGATAGATCAGCCATCATTGAATGGCGGAGTAGACTTGATGGTCCGAATGGACCTTTTACATACTTTATGAGCTTATTTCCCCTATGGAAGTAGCGCTGTGGTAATTCTTTTGCTGTACAAGCCACAAGGTCAAACCATGCGGCTTGGGCCCAGTAAGGAAGGAGGAGTGGGGCAGTACAACGTGACACAGTGGTGCAGCTGCCCCACGGCACCAGAAACCCAACTTTGATCTTGTCTGTAGGGGGTTTGTACGTAATCAAATAAAATTAACTTTAAAATTAAGAAATTATCGCTTCTTTCTCCAATAACTAATAATCCCTCATTCAATCCATCCATTATTGATAAAACGTTTATCCATTGGGAAAGAATAGGAATTAAAACAATGGGAGATATGTATGATATGGGAAAACTTTTATCATTCCAACAATATAATTTGAAAAATAATCAATATTTCAAATATCTTCAAATTCAAGATTATTTGAAGAAATATATACAAGGATATCAAACCCTAACCCCAGATTTATTGGGGGAAGGAATGAATAGAAAGGCAGAATCAAGCAATTTAATATCTTACTTATATAATATAATTTTAAATATAGAAACGCCAACGACAGAGGCAATTAGAAGGGACTGGGAACAAGAGTTATGGATAAAAATTCCTAATGATAGATGGGAAAAACATTTATTATATGTAAATAAATGTTCAATTAATGTAAGACATAACCTAATTCAATTTAAAATTTTACATAGATTATATTATTCAAAAGCTGGACTGAATAAAATATTCTCAAATGTTCCCCCATCTGTGACAAATGTCTAACTCAAAATGCCACTATAGTACATTCCTTTGTCTCTTGTATAAAACTGTATAAATTTTGGAATGAAATTTTTGGAATTTTTACAAAACTATTTAACACAAAATTGAAACCCAATACAGAACTGATTATCTTTGGATCAATGGAAGAGGGAAGTAAACTAACTATATTCCAAGAAGCTTTTCTTAAGTACGGTCTAATAACAGCAAAAAAAACTTATACTCAAATTTTGGAAAAACGCAACCACGCCAACGTTCAAAATGTGGATTTCAAATATGTCTGAAACGCTTCATCTTGAAGAAATGAGATTCCTCCTACTAGGCAAAGTAGACCAAATCTCAAAGACTTGGTCTCCTTTTATCAACTTTTTACAAGCATATGGTGCAACATAACATAACCTCAGAAATTAAATGGTTTAGAACCGGGTGGCGGATGGGCAAAAATACGAAATAGGTAGATCTCTCCTAATGTCTCTTTTCTCTACTTTCTCCTTCTATTTCAATCTTTTCAGCTTCTCATCTCTGTCCTTTATTTCTTTTGCTATCTGTCTCCACTCGCTTGTCTATCTATTCCAACACTCTTTATTTCTCTTTTCTCTCACTGTTCTTTAAAAAAAATAAAAATAAAATAAAAATAAAAAACTTTGGGATAGTCCCAGCCTCAACTACCTCCTCAGGCAGCTCGTTCCACACTCCCACCACCCTCTGTATGAAAAAGTTACCCCTCAGACTCCTATTGAATCTTTTCCCCTTCACCTTAAACCTATGTCCTCAGGTCCTTGATTCACCTACTCTGGGCAAGAGACTCTGTACACCTACCCGATCTGTTCCTCTCATGATTTTATACACTGTTCGTAGTTTGCCAATTAGTTTGTGGTGTGTAGCGTTCAAGTGTTAGTGGTGATTGTTGAGAAGAAGCTGTGCCTGAACCTGGAGGTGATGGTTTCAGACTCCTGTACAGCTTGCAGTCAGAGTTGAGGTAAATGCATCTCCATGAGGCCATTTCCGAGGGCCATTCAGAAAGATGGACTGAAGCTGTAGTCACACGCGACATAACCAAACTCCCTCTGTTTAGTTAAAGGGTGGAGAATCTGTGGAATTCATTACCACGGCTGTGGTAGCCAATTCAGTTGATATTTTGAAGGCAAAGATTGCCAGGTATTTGATTAGAAGTGGTCAAGGGTTATTGGGCAAAGGGTTGGGTGGGACAGATAGATCATCTATGATTGAATGGTGGAGTAGATTTGATGGGCCGAATGGCCTAATTCTACTGCTAGAACTTATGAACTTAAAAAAAGACTCAAAAATATCCATGGCCAATGTCATCAAGCGAGGCTTTCCATACTGTGTATTTAATTACATTGAAATTCCCAGGCTCCCGATCAATAATTCATGATACTGTATTGGAACCCAGTGGCACTGATCGAGCAAGCTTATACAGGCGATCTTCTGCTTGCTGTTCCTCGGCTCATTTGCCATTGACTGCCATGAGACCCCCTGCAGCGCTTGGACACATGGCTGGAATTATTAAAGCTTGCAAGCAATCTGACCACAGTTTGCTGTGTTCATAGCCTGACTGCTTGATGTTAGTGAGAAACCCCACTCTACTCCACTGCACTTGACTCCAAGACCCTGAAGCAATATCAAGCAGTTATGGTCCTTAGCTCTTACGACTGGTGGTGGATGTGCACTGCATCATTTTGCACTCAATATGAGCAAGACCAACAAGCTCACTGTCATCCAGGAAGGGGAAGCCGAGGGTCCATGGACCTACCGCATATGCAGTCTGTTCCTACACATCTTGTCTGCTCCATTGCAAAACCCTCCTCAAGATATGCTTACTTTGAAGATGTTCTCTTCCTCTCTCCAATGGGAGTTCTGAGACCCTGGTCCCCCTCCATGATTAGACACAAAACACTCAGCGACTCAGCGGGTCAGACAGCATCTCTGGAGGAAAGGAATAGGTAACGTTTCGGGTCGAGTCCCGTCTTTGAACGTCACCATTCTTTCTCTGCAGAGATGCTGCCTGGCCCGCTGAGTTACTCCAGCATTATGTGTCGATCTTGAACCTATCTTCATCGGTGGGCTGATGGTGGAGAGAGTCGACCGCAACACGTTCCTGGGCGTATACATCACTGATGACCTGTCCTTGCCCCACCACGTGGACGCAACCACAGAGAAAGTTCATCAGTGGCCCCACCTTTTCAGACATTTGAGGAGATTTAGAATTCTACCAAATACTCCGTCAAACTCCACATCATTGGAGGCCACTCGAAACGAGTATGACTGTCCTCTCATGGAGGATGCCTGTGCGTGACTTTGTTTAACATGGGGAGACTGGTGCACAGACTATACGGTCCTTGACAGATCTGGGTCAGGATCCAGTGGCATGGAATCCAAGATGACTGGGGACCCCTTTCTGCTACAGCCTTCATCCGCCTTCTCAGCTGTCGTGACGCTCCACTGAAGTCAGCCATCAACCTCTGCCTGTTCCACCGTTGAACTCCATCGACCTCCACATATCTATGGTGGAACGTACACTGACTGGTTGCATCACGATCTGCTTCGGCAACTCAAATACCCAAGAATGTTGTAGAAAATGGGGGACATCATGGGTACTGACTTCCCCACCGTCAAAGGCGGCCTGCAGCTAATGTCATGAAAGACCCACGCCATCCTGGCCACACTCTCGTCTTGGTGCTACCATTGGAAAGGAGAACCATTACTTCCAGGTTCAAGAATAGTTTTTTTGCCCCGTCGACCATCAGCATCCTAAACCACACTGCACAACCCTAAACACAACCCAACTCAGCACCAAACCACTAAGACTTTGTGTAAGGTTACTCTTCATACTTCAGCATGTACTGTTATGGTCTAATTACTCAATATAACCACATTTTACTGTATTGTTGCTTATTGTATATTGCGTCTGAAGACATGGACATTACTTATTCATTCCCTCCGCAGAGGCTGTCTGACCCACTGAGTTCTTCCACTACTTTGTGTCTTGCTCAAGATACTAGCGCCTATACTTCCTCATGTTTCTGTATATTTATTTGTCATGAGGCAAGGGTGTTTCAGGTTCCAATAGCTTCTTCCCAATGGCAAGAGTGAGATGAGTGCCTGGCCAGGGTGGTGTGGGTCTCTGATGATGCTGGCTGCCTTTCTGTGGCCTCGACTCCTGTAGATACTTTCAATGGTGCATCTGATGTGCCAGTGAAGCTGCAGCATGTGAGAGTTTCATTGTGTAGGAAGAACTGCATGTGCTGGATTATACCGAAGATAGACGCAAAATGCTGGAGTAACTCAGCGCCTCAGGCAGCATCTCTGGAGAGAAGGAATGGGTGACGTTTCAGGCCGAGATCCTTCCTCCGTATTTTGTGTCACCTAACCCTTCCATATCTCTGTGTCTCCCTCTCCCCTGACCCTCAGTCGGAAGAAGGGTCTCGATCCTTCTCTCCAGAGATGTTGCCTGTCCCGCTGAGTTACTCAAGGATTTCATTGTTCCTGTCTGATTTCATTGTGCATCTGACAATTAAACACTCTTGGCATGAGATGCAGGGTTGACGTGGTGAAGGGTACAACTGTATCCATTGTACAACACTGCTCTCACACGAATGTTCCTATGACTGCAAGAAGTTGGAGACTCTGCCCTGACAGAATTGAGCGGCTGAGCTTGTACACTCTGAAGTTTAGCAGGATGAGAGGTGATCTTATTGAACCATATAAGATTATTAAGGGTTTGGACACGCTAGAGGCAGTAAACATGTTCCCGATGTTGGGGGAGACCAGAACCAGGGGCCACAGTTTAAGAATATGGGTTAAACCATTTAGAACGGAGACAAGGAAACACTTTTACTCACAGAGAGTTGTGAGTCTGTGGAATTCTCTGCCTCATAGGGCAGTGGATGACGGTTCTCTGGATGCTTTCAAGAGAGAGTTAGATAGGGCTCTTAAAGATAGCGGGGTCAAGGGATAAGGGGAGAAGGCAGGAACGGGGTACTGATTGGGGATGATCAGCCATGATCACATTGAATGGCGGTGCTGGGTCGAAGGGCCGAATGGCCTACTCCTGCACCTATTGTCTATTGACATTGTGGGTGGGTGGCACGCTCCATGGTGATGTTAGACTGACCTCCGTTACCCCCCTCTTTCCCCCAGAAACAGAGCTTTCGGAGAATTCCCAATGGGAATCCCTCCTCTGTGAACCAGAGGGACAGAAATACATGGGAAATCTACACCGAACGGCATTGAAGCAAATACCACCAGAGATGACCCGATAGAAAGAAAATATAACGATACCAACATTGATTCAGAATCAAAGAATCTATTAAATAAGCCATAACTGCTGAGCTCTTTAAATTCATTGGAAAAACTAATGCTTATTGACTGTTTTTCTCTGGTAATAATATGACTGAAGAAACCTCCTTAATGCTAAAGGATGAAAAGACTTGGGTTATTACTTTTTGTGACCATCAGGCCATTGAAACATTTTTGAAGTGTGGTTATTGTAATGTCAGTAATGTAGCAATCAATGAGGGCTGTAAAATGCCTCCTTTAATTCAACAAAAAACCTCGGACACTGTCTGTGTCGACCTGCTCCCCTGGTGGCCATGTGGGGTTTCCTCCGGTTGCCCCCCATGTCTCGAAGGCCCTGTTTCCACGCTGCATCTTTAGTTTTAGTGTTGGAAATACAGCACGGAAACAGGCCCTTCGGCCCACCGAGTCCTCACCGACCAGCGATCCCCGCACATTGACACTACCCTACGCACACTAGGGACAATTTCACATTGATACCAAGCCAGTTAACCTACGACCCTGTATTGTTTTTGGAGTGTGGGAGGAAGCCGACGATCTCGGAGAAAATCCACGCGGATCACGGGGACAAAGTACGTAACTGTGTACAGGCAAGCACCCGTAGTCTCCTCTGCTGTCCCACTCCAAGCTAAACCAATCCACACAAAAGCAGAGATGCGGTGGCAATTCTACAGGTCAGGCCCCATCTGCCTGAATGGAAACAGAGTCAGCATTTCAATTTGGCAACCCTTCGTTAGAACTGCTTCCTGCTGAGTATTTTTTTTAACATTTTCTATCCTTGGTTTGATTGCCACAGTCATTCCGCTGACTGGATAGCATGCAACAGAAAAGCTTTTCGCTGTACCTTGGCGCATATGACAATAGTAAGCATACAATACATTTTCCTGTGAACCCAGGAAGTTTGAATGGAGATTCAAGGGACTGCAGATGATAGAAAACTGAACGAAAACACGGGGTGGGAACTGGTGCGCCTTCAAGTGGAAAAGGAGTGCAGGAACCTGGGTGGAGGCTCATGAGCTTAGAGGCATCAGAGGAATGGAAGGGGAGCTCAGGGACTGAGGGGACCTCGTGGGTTAGCAGGGAGTGTGGGCTTCTTGGCACTGGTGAGTGGAAATGGAGAACAGAAACGAGGGCCGTGTTTGTTTATGGGGTGTATCTGAACATCAGCTGCCAACCATCGAGATTTCTAAATCATCGTTAGAATGTGGGATGAGGGGAGGATGTTTCCACCAGTGGGAGAGTTTGGGACCAGAGGCCACAGCCTCAGAATAAAAGGCCGTACATTTAGAAAGGGGATGAGAAGGATTTCTTTAGTCAGAGGGTGGTGAATCTGTGGAATTCTTTGCCACAGAAGGCTGTTGAGACCATCAATGGATATGTTTAAGGCAGAGTTTGACAGATTCGTGGTTAGTATGGATGTTAGGGGTAATGGGGAGAAGGCAGGAGAATGGGGTTGAGAGGGAAAGACTTATCAGCCACAATTGAATGGCGGAGTAGACTTGATGGGCCGAATGGCCTAATTCAGCTCTGAAAGACTTATCAGATAACAGTATATCAGAGTTTAACTGTCAAGCCCTATTCCTCCTCCCTGACAGAAATGGGCAGAGGATGTGCTGGGTGTTTAATAGGGAAGAGTTCAGGTATAAGAAGACCCAGGTTTCTTCGCAGCTGTTATCAGGCAACTGGCCCATCCTACCACAACCAGAGAAAGGTCCTGAACTGCTATCTACCTCATTGGTGACGCTGGGACTATCCTTGATTGGACTTTGTTGGCTTTACCATGAACTATAAGTTGCCCCCTGATCATGTATCTATCCATGCACTGTAAAGGCGCAACTGTAATGATGTGTTGTCTTTCCACCGACTGGTCAGCTCGCAACACCAGCTTTTTCACTGTACCTCGGTACACTTGACAATAAACTAAACTGAACAGGTTCCTCCTCACTGACCAAACGCATAGGCTGCCCAGTGCGAGCGGAATGCAAAAGGCTACACTCGCTGTCACGCACGCCGCCCTCAATGTTACGCAAAGATCTCCAAACCACTGTCTCACTTTTGTTGGGTTCACCTCATGCCTTTGGTCAATGGGCAACAGGCTCTGTAATTTGTTAACGAAACATTGCTTCATTAACAAATTAAACGCTGCCGGACTCTATCAGCACTTAGTGATGGAAATTGGATTTGAGTTGCTCCTGCAAGCAATCCTGATCCAGCAGGCATGCCAGTAGATAATCCAGATCAGTGTGCTGCCTGGTGCAGTCATGCTGGAGCTACTGATGAGGGTATTATTTACCAAACTCTGCCCACCTAACCCCGTTCCTACAAGAGTCCTACACTGGTCCCACCTGCACGCATTTGTCCCCTATCCCTCTTGAGGCCCTGTCCCACTTTCCCGAGTTACTCGCGAGTTCTCCCGAGTTTTCCCCTTGATTCAAACTTGGAGAATGTCCGTAGCGAGTCCGTAGGAGTCCGTAGATATTTAGTAGCGGCTCGTAATGCCAGCCGTAAGTACTCGGGGCATCAGGTGAATCGGGACGTTTTTTCAGCATGTTGAAAAATGACCACGAGTAAAAAGAATATCCCCGAGTACCTACGGCTGGCATCTCCGAGTTTGAACCAAGGGGAAAACGGGAGAATTTGTGAGTAATTCGGGAAAGTGGGACAGACCTTAAACCTTTCATACTCATGTACCTGTCCAAATGTCTTAAATGGTGTTATATTGCTTGCCTCAACGGCCTCCTCTGGCAGCTAGGTACTCATAGGAAGGCAGCGTTATCAATGAGAGTGTTGGACCTTACGAGTGTGAGCGTTACTGCCACATTATTACTAATTCTCTTAATTAAAACACTATTCCTCCGAGGACTGGCATGGATTTCCAGATCCACAAGTGTTCCAGAGGGTTGGCATGGTGGCGCAGCGCCAGATACCCGGGTTCGATCCTGACCATGGATGCTGTCAGTACGGAGTTTGCACGTTCTCCCTGTGACCTCGTGGGTTTTGGCCGGGTGCTCCGGTTTCCTCCCACACTCTAAATGTTCAGGTTTGTAGGTTCTCCTGCCTCTGTCCCCAGTGTGTGGGACAGTGCTGGTGTATGGGGTGATCGCTGGTGGGCGCGGACTCTGTGAGCCCAATGCCGTGTTTCCGCCCTGTATCTCTAAAGTCTAAAGTATAAGGATTGGTTACTTGGCCCACTTTCTGTTTCCCTTTGGTTCCCACAGCACTTCTCCCTTCAGTTACTTTCACTGCCCTGAATCTACTTTGACTCAAAGCAATTTCATGATCCAGGTGATTCAGATTGGAACATCCTGAAACACATCAGGAGCCACTGAAGAGAAACACTTGTAGATGGGAATCTGCATTAGTCTCTGCGCCATCGTTTCAGCAAGGGAATCCACACAGCAACCAAATGGAATTTACCAGCCGTCAGAGTCTAACGTTCCAGTTGAGTGATTGATGGTGTTGTGCCTGTCCATGGACCTTTCTCTGCCGCAACTTTCCCTTACACATTAATTTAAAACTGTGTCACTGTGTGTCACTTGAACTGAGCTGTACCACAGAGTACAGTTGAAAGGCTGCCAGCAGTTCTCAACTGGCTGATCCCTTTGGGAGACAGGCATCATCTCTGGATAGAAGGGATGGGTGATATTTCAGGTGGAGACCCTCAGTCTGAATTAGGGTCTCGACCAGAAGCGTCACCCATTCCTTCTATCCAGAGATGCTGTCTGTCCCGCTGAGTTACTCCAGCATTTTGTGGCTATCTTCGGTGTAAACCAGCATCTGCACATGTTCCTGCCTACACATGAAGCCTTTGGGAGTTGGGAATTAACCTGTGGGAAACTGAGGAAAAAGATCGCCAGGTTGGCGAGAGACACACAATGCTGGAGCAACTCAACAGGAAAGGCAGCATCTCTGGAGAGAAGGAATGGGTGACATTTTGGGTCGAGACCCTTCTTCAAACTCTTCTGGGTTGAGACCCTTCTTCTCAACCTGAATCGTCGCCCATTCCTTCTATCCAGAGATGCTGCCTGTCCCGCTGAGCTACTCCTGTATTTTGTGGCCATCTTTGGTTTAATCCAGCATCCTTCCTACACAACAGGTTAGAGAGTATTTTTTTTCTGTTTTGTTTGAATTATTTCATTGAATATTAGTGCAAAAGAGGTTGGGAGTAATGACCTAAGCATTGTCTAAGAGGGGCAAAAACACACATTGCTGGAAAAACGTAGTGGGTCAAGGAGCATCTCGTAAAATTATATAGTTTTTATACAGCATGGAAGCAGGCCCTTTGGCCCAACTTGCCTATGCTGACCAATATGCCCCATCTGCACTAGACCCACTTGCCTGTATTTGGCCCATATCCTTCAAAACCTTCCCTATCCATGTCCCTGTCCAAATGTTTTTTAAACATTGTGATAGTACCTGCCTCAACTACCTCCTCTGATAGTTCGTTCCATATACAAACCACACATTGTTTGTAAAAGTTACCCCTCAGGTTCCTGTTAGACCTTTTTCCCCCCCTCACTATGTCCTCTAGTTCTTGATTTCCTTACTCAGGGTAAAATACTGTGCCCTGGTGGAATACCCTGTTATTCAACTCGTGATTTTATAAAATCACTGCACTCTCCTGCGCTGAAAGGAATCATGTCCTAGCCTGCACAACCTCTCCCTGTAGCTCAGGCCCCCGAGTCCTGGCAACATCCTCGCTATCGATGGGTGGGGTCCATTGAGAAGGGGGCATCCCTACCTGCAATTGGCAGGAACCCACCATAAATGAAGCTCTGAACATTCGCATAGACACATGGAATTGGACAGTTTCACTGAAATACATTCACCATGTGTCTCTCCCCTGGGCTACTGTGGTGAGGAAGGGAATAAGGACCACGCCTTTAGTTTAGTCTAGAAATACAGAGCGCAAACAGGCCCTTCGGTCCACCGAGTCCGCGCCGACCAGCGGTCCCCGCACATTCACACTACCCTACACACACTAGGGACGATTGTTACATTTACCGAAGCCATTTAACCTGCAAACCTGCACGTCTTTGGAGTGTGGGAGGAAACCGAAGATCTCGGAGAAAACCCACGCGGGTCATGGGGAGAACGTACAAACTCCGTAACAGACAGCAGCTCCCGTGTTCAGGATCGAACCCGGGTCTCCGGCGCGGCAAGTGTAGTGAAGCAGCAACTCTACCGCTGCGCCACTGTGCCGGCCCAGAAGTTTAGTTTATTATTGTCAAGTGTACTGAGGTACAGTGAAGAGCTGTGGACAGTGGAAATCCTCTGGACACCAATGGAAATGTTTAAAGCGGAGTTTGACAGATTTGTGAATAGGAGCGACGTTTGGGGTTATGGGGAGGAGAATGGGGTGGAAGATTGCAACCTTCACGTGGTCCGCCCTGTTTCGACTAATGCAATCAACTCGACGTGGACAAATGGGAGATCAAATAGAACAAGTTGTCCAACAACTTTAGGCTGTGCACGCCACACGGAAGAAGAGGAAGGGAGTTGAGCGGGAAAGATTTATCAGCCATGATTGAATGGTGGAGTAGACTTGATGGGCCGAATGGCCTAATTCTGCTCCTATCACTTATGACCTTGTGATCTTATGACCCTGCCTCACCACCCAAGTAATTTAATGTGAGTAGCCTGAATACGGACTGTGTTGGATATCACGATTCGCACAAGTTCCATCCTTGTGCGGATACCAAGCCATGCGTCGCAGTCTTATGAAGGACATGCCAATTAACACAGCTGCAGCTGCTGACAGGTTGCACCAGTGATGACTGTGG